>JAQIWA010001128.1:0-21007 GCA_034693305.1 Eueremaeus valkanovi
GAGAGAGAGAGAGAGAGAGAGAGAGAGAGAGAGAGAGAGAGAGAGAGAGAGAGAGACTAAAAGCAATTATAATTTATTGCATATCATCAAAACGTGAGTACAGAGCACAGGGATGGGGGACTGGAGTGAGAGAGGAGTACAGTGTAGAGTATAGAGAATAGGCATAAATTGGTGGCATATCTCACAAATCAGACATTATTATTGGTCTCACATAAGTCTATTGTGAGTTATAATAAAACAATTGTATTCCTGTTTAGAGTACTTATCAAATAGTTTTCTGTTTCACCGAAAGTACTTCAAAACGATATAAGAATAAGAAAAAACCGAAAACAAAAATGTAAATAAGATTCTCATTATTTGCGAAACAAATACTGGTATTCATTGTCTGGCAATTGTTTTGTGAGTTATATGTATTGTTTGGTTCACATAATTTTCGAGCACTTATTCAGTATATTTCAAAAGGAAAGCACAAAAAGAGCGCTTATTTTTATTATACTAAACAATAGACATAACTCTGAGCCATGACTTTTAGTGCACTTATTATTGTTATAATAAAAAATAATTTTTAAGATTACTCTTGAAATGGATGAAGAGTATGGGAGAGAGCATATGAATTGTCAGATTTGAACTCATATACTGTACGATCAGTGATAATATAGATCGCAATATACTGTATATAATATTTATAGAGATTCCGCTCCAATGATGGCTCACATGACTCGGAATAAAATTAATTTCATTATTGAATTAGCACTGAAGTGAATGCAATTATTTAAATTGATTCTACAATTTTTTTAGCCAAGCACAGAATTAATCCTATTCTTCTCAGAATTTTCAGAACTAATTTCGGAAATTCTTTCTCTCAATTAAATTCTGCATTAAATTAGTTTTATTTTGTAATCCGAATAATAACAATAAAAATGAAATTTTAATGAGAACTCAAATGATTTGAATGGAGAGAGAAATTCAAGAGTTCTTATCATAATATCATTAAATAATACTTAAGAATATTCTTATATTCATTATTATTCTGATTGCTAGCATTCGTGACCAAACAATAGGAAAAATATAGTAAAAGAATATCAAAGAATATTCTTAAGTGAGTATAAGAATTATAATAATTATCGTTACTAATGATGACTTCGAGTACAGAGCACTTGAAGTTGTTTTCAGACAAATATAGAATTAAATGTTTATTCAACAAAAAATAGGGACAAAAACCCGAATAAGGAATACGAGTAATACTTATGATCTGAAAGCACGCGATTCATGCAAATGACTGAATGTAAATGTGATGAAAAAGTTTCGGCCATACAATGAAAATGAATAGTAAAGTACCGGTGCCAGACTACTATTATTGAAGGGGACAGTAGTCATTTGTGATCGATTTGAAATGAATAATAATCACATTGAATGCCCGAATCCTTATTGAATAACTCATGTATTGCTAATGATTTGGTTTTACAACACAATACTCTGTAATACAGTCTGTATTCATAAAAACTTGTAATTCATTATATCTGTACTGTATATGGCTTTCCATCAAATGTCATATAATGGGAGAAAATTAATTATTCTAATTGATTGCGAAATGATGTAAAATAGTTGCAAACGAACGCATAGTAAGACTTTATGCAAAACTTTATTCAAATTATATGTTATTGAAAACAAAATATTTTAGAGAAAATGTGAATTTTTAATGAGAATTGATTTCTCTTGAAGTTTATGCTATTTATGAAGAAATAGAGCGAAAGGGGTTTTCTGTAAAAGTAAAGAATAATTGAAAATGTGTGGCAATTGTGTTACTGAATATTTTTATAAACCAGTAAAGTTCAGTTGCTTTGCATTACACACACTTTGAATAATACGAGAGCACACATACATACAGATACTGAACAGTACAGTAGCTTCTGTACAGAATGTAGAGAACTCGACATTAGGTGAGTGCTGTGGTAGGCCTCAAGGGGCCAATGAATGAGAATAGCCATCTGTCCTGCCTTTTATATCATCAGTTTTACTGAAGCGAAGCCGAAGCCGAACGACAGCATATGAGCGACAGTAGCCATAGGCGTACGCATACGACGACTAAATGCAAACATACAATACATATAACGCTTTGCAAAGCATTAAAGAGAAAGTGAAGAATATATACCTATTTTCTGCCATTATTTCCATAGAAATCCTAATACAAAAATTTATTGCAGCGCTCAGGGAGTTATATATCGCATCTAATATATACTATACGGGAATATATACTCATACAGTATATGCAGTACTACTCCTTTGAGTTATTATAAAAATTGTGATTTTATCGTTCAATGCAAATGTAATGGTTCTGTTGACTGCATATGGATGTGTAGGTCTGTCCTCTGCATTACAGAGATAGTGTATCTGCAGAAGAAAATGAGTGGTGACTCAGGAATGGATGAGACAATTAGTTGGGATTCTGTGCTAAAGCATCGGAACAGAGGATAAGCTCTGTTTGGATATAATTCTAAATAAAATGCGAAAAATTATTCCTATCCTATGATCAATAGCTTTCCTATATTTCACATCATAAGCCTAAGAACTAAATTAGCTTGGTACAATATGACGTTAACCAAATTAATCTTAGCATTACAGTTAACTCTCAGAAAGTGATTGGATAAATGTGCAAGTTTATAAGCAGCATATTCCATTGATATGATGGACAGAACTAACTGTAAATATGTTTGTAATGTACTGTAAATCCGCAACAAATCATGAAATCGATTGTATGATCAAACAATCAAAATACAACTCTTTTTCAAATATAAATGGTTTGCAATCATTTGTATTCATAACGTGTATTCTTACAAATGAAAAGCAATCAACAAATATAATACAATTTAAAGTAGTTTAATATTAATACTCCAATTCCTAGATCCCCGTCCAATAAAACATATTCTTTGTATTAATGTCATATAACAAATAAATGAATAGGGTCAAAATTAAAACTTGCAAATTATAGAAAATATCAGATTATTTAAATATAAAGAATATCTTTTCTGAAATAATAATTTTGTTAATCAATAAATAATTAAATGTTTAGAAATTCAAAACTCAAATATATTTTGCTACGAAATGGAATGGGCTATGGATTTGAATGCAATATTAATATTCAATAAATCACTGAAAAAAATATTCTATATTTTATTGAACAATAAAAAAATGTTGAATTCAACGAAACTATTTTTTGAGCCTTTTTATGACCGAATTATGATCTCATAAAATACACAGAAAGAGAGGTAAATATGATATAATCCAAGTTTTATAACTCATATTCATAGCAAATAAGATATAAAACTAGAGTTTATTTGTTCGGGAATTATATACAATAGAAATGTAATTAAGATATTGAATATTAAATTGAAATGCAGTCGACGTGGATTATTTGATTTTCGAGCAATGATCAGCTGAATAGATTAACTGCTAATAAACAGTACAAAAGTTTTGAATTATGAGAACTTAGAGCACTTCAGTTGGATAAATCTAACCTTGCTAATGGATGGCCTGTGATATAAGTTGTGTTTCAATAATTAATCTTGGGACTACGAGTGATAGAATAGTGATCAAGGACACAAAAATCAATTTTTCATGTGAGCTTTAATAGTGCTATCGATTGCCAGGAATTATAATTAACCGAAAACTGATTCTCTAACTAAAGTCGTAATATTTTTGTAATAAAAATTCTGTAAATATATTGTTATGAGATTCGAGTCATTTATATCAAAAATACAATTTATATATACTTTTGTTGAATCGCACGATATGTTTAATACGTTAAACATAAACTCGTTTCTCAAATAAAAATATTAACCGAAACTCATTAGAAATAATGAACAAATTATTTCTTTATTTTTTTGCTTGAATTTTCATTATGAATATTATAATTAATAATTAGTTTTATACTAAATATAATTAATTATTTAATGATTAATCAGAAAACATGAAAGAAAATGAAATAAATTGAAATTAAGCCGAAAATATTCTGATGGAAAATAAATTGATCCGAAATAAAATAAAAAGAATATTCTCTGAAGTTTTGGTTCAAAAGAAGAAAATATCTTCAAATTTATTATCTTTGAGTTCTCTCTTACTTATTGAATATCAAAAAAAAATATTTACAGACAAATGAAATGTAAAAGAATAAGAAGAATAAAATGAAAATTCAATTTATATTTGATATGTGAATAGAAAATATGGATTTTCTTATTAAATAAAAATCAAATTCATATCATATGAAAATTCAAACGAAAGCATACAATGAATGTTTAATATCCAGAATATTTTTTAATGCCAAATATACGTTGTACACTTCAATGATAATTTAACCAGGGGAGTCCACATTTTTAAACTATAAGGAATGAAATTAATCTAATGAGAAAAATATGTGCAAGTTTAAATTGAATGCTTTCCTATGTTTGCTGATTTAGCATTAAATTAATTAAAAAGAGTGATAACGCAGATAAATAGATACAATTATTTAGTAGTTATTTATACTGTACTGTACTGTAGTGTACTGTACTTGATGCTAATGTTCACAAAGATTAGGAACATTTTATCCGAGAATTTTGAAATATTTTGATTAAGAATACAACTGAATGAATGACAATATGAATAATCAGAAACGACAGTAATTTATATGTTTTGAACGGAATAAATGAATTTCAGTGAATTAGGTGTACAACTAATAAGGGTGTGGTTGGAGTGACACAGATCATACAAACACATTAAGTACAATACAATACAGTTAGTGACAAAACATTATAACAAAGAGAGCAATAAAAAGCTTTTTATACTTTCGGAGACAATATTATATTGCATTAGACAACAGATTCTGAACTTTTGTTTATAGTTCTCTATAGTATTTGAAACAGACATCGGATTTATGTAATCAATATATCTATGAGGAAAAGGCTAACTATTATTAGATCGACAGAACAGTAACTCTAAGATAAAAGGCTTTGTTAGCACACAATCATATAATAGTCGAATCCAACCGACATTTTTCACTACTTCTGAAACTAATTTTCTGTCATTTAGACTGAAAATAAATTTCATATCAAATGAAAAATATTTTATTGAAAACAAAATGTGTATTAAAAATAATTTAAAGACTTATCAGTCAAAAGCGAATTGAATGAAAAACGAGTGGAAACTTGAGACGAATAGAAAAAAATTAATTTTCTATGAGATATGAAATGTAGAGATGAATTAGTAGTATAGTTGAGATTATATTCTCCGATAAAAATAATTCAACTGAAAGCTGAACAGAAGTATAAGAAGAAGAAGAAAAAGTAGAAAAGAATTTTCTGCTAATGTATTCTCAAATTACTTATCGAAATGAAAAGAATTTTAAAAAATAAAATTCAAGAAAAATAATTCCCGTAAATGAATCTGACGTTAAGAATACCTGTTTGACAATCAGTTTATTAAATATTATATATCAAAAAAATGTATGCAAAAAATTATTCGTATAATACAAGTATAAGGCGTATAAAAAAATTTTAAAATAGGCTAACATTTGAGGAAAGTTTGTTTGAAAAAAGGAGCCAACAAAACAATTGTATCGAATTACCATTTGAAGGACAGACATGCTATCAGTCAAGAAAATTCTTTGGCCTTTCATATGACTGTAAAGTTAAGTGATATACAGAAGAAGTGTAGAAGAAGTAGAATAAGAAGAGGAATCACAAGAAGTCTTTTCTGGTATAAGATAGCGATAGAGTACTCAAATTGATTAGTTTTTATCTCTGGTTCACCAGTCACTCAAATATATGGTAGAAATATATATAACATATTATACTCTATATTAAAAACTTTTCGATAGGAAAAAGAGAATACTTTTTGTTCCCTTTTCTCCGAAAAACGACTCCAAAAATAAAGAATGAATTATAGAAATTGAAATTATTCGTCGCTCGACAGAGATTAATCCATCGTAAGCAAGCTCAACAACACATATATATTATATATAAAATGCTTTCAAAAGAATTTGATTCTCTTATTTCAAATCAAAAAATTTCGTCCAGAATTTGCAGCAAAAATTCTGCAAAACAGAGGTGACCAAACTCAAACTTGATGGAGGGGTTAACCTTGTAGTCAAACTTTTATGAGTATCAAATGTTTGTTTATTTCAGCGACAATTTTGATCAAAATCTCAGAAGGATTCGTATTTTAGCGATAATTTAGCAGAGGTTAATTTAGCAGAAGGGAATCAGCCCCTACTTGAACCCTGAACCCTGAACTTAGGCTGTTTAAAAAGCTAATTGAAAGTTGTCGACCAAAATATATGTCATTTTCTTTTTGTCTTTCAAATAAAACAATATTTCAGTATTAAAAACAATTTTGAAATAATTGAATGGAAAGGAAATGAAAAAATATTCAATAAATTAAAAATGAATTAAAATATTGCATTCAGTTATAGCACGAAAATAATTATATATTTAAATATTCACAAAAATTACTACTCATTAGCAAAATTGAAATAATTAGCGGTTTTTTTGTATCCAAAATTAGATATACTTTATATTTAATAACAAATATATATAAACTTTTGAAGTATAATAAAAATCAGGAATGAAAGTGAAAAATGTGATCAAAATCTTCGGGTTTATTCATAAAATGCATTTTCATGAATACAATTCTGTTATAATATTGTATTTAATTTAGAGAATGTTTGCTTACATTAAATATTAAAATAATAAATGCTTTTTGTTTAATCGTCACTATATTATTAGCTGCACTGTATGCATGAGCCCGACTATACTTAGAGATTCGGTCTATTTATTTGGTAAAAAATGAATAATTAATTTTATTTATGGCATAGATATGAAAGAGACAGAGAATATTATATAAAGTTTGAGTGAATTTCCATAAAAAAGATTTTTATTACAAATGATATAATAATAGGATTAGTCCTTAATTTTAATAAATCTAAAACACAATGCAATGCTTACTCTGAGAACATATTTGCATAAAATATCCGATTATGGTATGGTATGGTATGGTATGGTATGGTATGGTATGGTATGGTATGGTATGGTATGGTATGGTATGGTATGGTATGTATGATATTGTTTGACTGAGAATTAAAATTAATAAAAATATTTCTACAGAACATCCGATCGATACTGAAAAGCAGAAAATTTTCAATCAATAGCAAAGGTTTATATGAGAAGAGAGAGAAAGGATTAAAAAGCTTCAATTGAACACCAAGTGATCAAATGGACAGATGTATGGACAGGTGTATATTTCTAATTTTCTCATCAACCTCATTGTAATGAAAGTAAGGACTCATGAAATTATTTTACAGTCAGATATTCATTTTGAATCTGAAATATGACTATCAATATTTTGCAGTTACCCTTATACAATATTATTTTAAATAAAGAGCCCTTTCCCTCCTATCAGAGTAATAGCTACTGTACTTCAGATTGAAAATAATTTTAATGCAATGCAGGCTTTAATTAAAAACATTAAATTGAAATTATAACTAAATTACTTAACATTTAATATATTTATGAAATACAGTGCAGGGTTAAATATGTTTGTATAATGGTAATTCAACCATGATTCGGAAGTTCACCTCTACCTACGCCGGGACAAACATAATCTCTGAGCCATTATTTATAAAAAGAAAGAACCAAATGCTTCCGATCAATAAGTATTAGATTGAAATGATTTTAAAACTAACTCGTAAATATATATTAAAAAATCCCATTTTTATAGCCATAATAGTTGTGCTTAAAGTTTACAGGAATTCCTATTTTCAACTATCAATTTATCTTAAGTTTTGGAGTCGCCATAAAAATGGGTGTAAAAACCTGTAGTATTATTGATAATAATGAGAAAAATGAACATTATATTGAAATGTGAACTTTAAAAGCAAGGATCAAATAAAGTTCTATGAAATGTCAATACATTTGAACCAAATCTGTATAAAGAGTAAGAAAAGGACGTAAAGAATCACATTATAGAGAGAATAGAAAAATAACTGAAAGCTGTTTATCTCAACAAAAATTTACTCCATTTATAAAATACAAGTTATATAAGAGAGAGAAAAAAAATATTTGCTGTATATATCGAATTGAAGAGAAAAATATTTATACACATTGTATATACACTATATTTTGTGGTATACATTGCAGGGAGTCATACATACAATCATAGAGAGCACAGAGAGTAGGAATAGGATGCAGAGTATATAAGTGTGCAATGTATATAAAAATGAAACTGATTTTCATGACTCCCCGCAGATATTTTAAATGACTTACACGAGAAATAGGAAAAAAGACATTGAATTTTGATGATTGAACACACATTGGCTGCTAATACCTAAAAATGAATACTCGATACGAATCAAGGCATAGAAGAGAATAAATAAATAGAAAAAAAGCAAATTCTATTGAATCTGAATAATAGCCATACTTTCGTCGTCTTATACTGTATATAAATATTATATACTTTACATACAATACATTTGTAGTCTATTCATAGATTGAATATAAAACACGAAAAGATTTTTATATGTGTTATACTCTCTGCAGAAGAATAAGACAAAAGGAAAAGAGAAACCAAAAGAAAAATATATTAATAATGAAGAGAAGGACTAGAATTGAGTTTTGGTGAAACATTTGTTTATGACGTGTGCTTATAGTTAATATGAAATACTTGTGCCAGAAATGAAATATACGGAAAAGATCTTCCGAACCGATTCTTTACTTATCACTTAAGTGTCTTCTGATAGCAACTGATTCATCATTAATAAGTCAATAGTCTTAACGGTTATAGTTATGTGTCGTTTGCGATCATTTTCGGATCAGTTTATCTCTTCTTCCTCTTTAAACAGAGAACTAATCTTTTGGAACAAAAATTATTGAAAAATATATATCAAAAAAATTAAGTAAAGAATAAGTAAAGAAAAGGAGAAAAAATAAATTCAAAAACTCTGATGTCATGTGAAAGCAAACTAACAATTAATTATTAAAGCGTTTGGGAGAAGAAGTTTGAAAACATTATTCTTATTATTCTTGAATTTTTTTATGATATAATACATTCATTTGTATTAAAATTTTTATTCCTTATTCTCTTTTATGCGACTCTATGTGTCGATCAATACTACATTACATTTCAATTTTCTCAACGCATATAATATATTATCAATAATATTATGCGATTTCACTCGCCTTACAATTGAATGCAATATTTTATTTCTGTATTTCTTGCGCTAATGTATGAAAGAATATGAGATTTTTCTTTAGTTCTCTTTTTCTTCTAAAAACTATCAATAAATTAATGGAAATAAAGTCAAAAAACAATTTTTTTTCTCTATTACACGCATAGCATAGTTAAAAAATGCATAAAATTAATCGCATTTATAATGAAATTCTGGCCATAAATCTCAAAACAAATTCTTTGCAAATCTATTACAACAGGGATAACGACGATGAGCATTGACATGGATAAATTGAATTCTAGCGAAGCTTGTTTATTTCAATTTATAAGGCATAGTGAGTCAGTTGAACGCTTGTTGTGGGAAGAATTGAACAGATTTTCAATCGTATATTGAATTGAAGTCAACAATAAATAAAATTGATTTGAGATTAAAAATCAGGAAAAATGATTGCAAATAAATTCGGGTAAAGAATAATAAGAAAGAATATAAAGTTATTTCTTTTAAACATTATTTTCAGAGAATTTTATAAATTATAGATTTTTATATTTATAACTACAGTAGATATAAATTAAGAATACTTCTGGTTAGCTTCTGGCCGGGGGTATTTTATTATAATCTCATTCCGCACCTAAGGTATAGATAAAGACAAACAGTTTTAACAAAAGTATAATTCAACTAAAATTGCTTTTAATACTATATTTTATATAAAAACCAATAAAATAGTCGAATAATTAACAGTTTAGTCACCAAAATGACAGTTGTTTTGCTGAAAATAATTAATGTCATA
Source organism: Eueremaeus valkanovi (assembly GCA_034693305.1). Lineage (NCBI taxonomy): Eukaryota > Metazoa > Arthropoda > Arachnida > Sarcoptiformes > Eremaeidae > Eueremaeus > Eueremaeus valkanovi. The sequence goes on from JAQIWA010001128.1 coordinate 9,984, forward strand.
GGAATAGGACCGGGATATTGACAGAAACATAGTTTGTATAAATCGTTAAACAATATGAAAGGTTAAAAAACTGTTTGAATTATATTCATATAAATAAAGATACAATTCTAGAGCCAAATAAGGAAATAATAAAATCAAATAATAATTCTTTTTTATTTAGAGTTAATTTTTAAGAAATTTTATTTATAATAAATATAAAAACTAATGCTTTATTAAACTTCAAATAGTTTTTGTTTTGAAAGAAATCCAATTAAATTATATAACGTTTTCATTTAAAAAGCACTTAAAGGGATGCGGAATAATAGCCAGAATAGGATTATAGAGAAAAGAGAGCAAAAACGAAAAATTAGAAGAATTCGGGCATAGATTTAGTGAACACTTGAGGTATTAATACAACTACTTCTGTTGACAATCTATGTTTACGACCGGCAATAAACAGATCAATGTTAAGGTCAATATAATAGCGGTGTTAAGAGCGCAGTCTGTTTCTGGCCTCCAATTAAAAAGTTTTCGACATAAGTGCAAAACAAAAAAGATTTACAGCAAAAAAGTAAATCAAACAAACTAAGAGACAGATAGTTTTTAGAGCTATATTAAACCCATGAATATAATAGTAGAGATTAAAGAAAGAAATAAAAAACAAAAAGCGTTTTAAAGAAACGACTTCTGCAGTGAAGACATTAAAACTTTTCTTTCATTTAATTTTATTGCTGTTCAGAAAAGTTAGACTTTTTGTGAATAATTTAATTTAAATATAATTAAAAGTTAAAGATTTTGTTTTACACTACTTTTAGTTTTATTTTTCTTATTTATTTAGTTTGGGTTTTCTGGTAAAAGAGGGAGTCTTGGGTCCAGTAGTATGAGTCGGAGCCCAACTTGTATCTCAAGACCAGTTTTCCTCTAAGAGAGGAGAGCGACGGCAAACAGGCTTTTGATCCTCACTAACAATTCTGGTATAAGCACAGGTAGTATTGATACTTGAGCTCAACCATAATACAGGCGTTAAGAGTAGTAATATTGGGAAACATTTTGCTTCGCTATCCGTTCAGATATATAAAGAAATTCATTTTGGGTTTTAGAGAGAAGGGTCGACACACACACCGCCAATGGGCTAAACATGTGGTAAACTGTTGTAAATCTCTTTTGTTTGTTAATGTTGTTGTTGTTGTTGTTCTACTCGTTTTGTTATACAAGAACCAGAATTTCTATGCGCTATACACTACTATCAGCTTTAAGACTAGCACTGGAGGACCAGAACTGAATATATACTGTAGTTATAACATATCGTATATAATATTGAGATAATAAAAGAAATTTATACCCTATTTGTTATCAGATCAGTTCAATAATGAATTTTCACGGCTATACCAAAGGAAAAAATAATATTCGACTTGAGAGGACCCGAACCGCATTCCTCTTAACTCTAACATAAATAAATTGGAGAAAAATTCTTTTATTTTATTTTTTTCTTTCTTTCTCTTAGTTTTTTAGCCCAAAACTGTTTGAGATTAAAATTTTCTCATCAGATGTTCAGATGTTTAGATATTTTTATAATTTTATTTTGTTTTTACCGAAAGAAATGCAGAATTTTATGTTAGATTTGGCCTCAAATTTGTTTTTATATTTAGATTTTAAGAGAATAATAGTTAAGAATAAATATCACATTTTTAAGTCACGGAATCGTATTTAGAAATCGATTACAATCGTTAAGAATATTATTATTATATAAAGAATATTAAGAAAAAAGTCTTTTTCTTAACATTTATTTAGTTTTAATTTATTTTGTTTTTATCTAATTATATGATAATGTGTTTTATTTCTCTCTTTTTCTGTTATTGTTTTTCCCAGATTTCTGAAGTGACTTATGATATGTCGATCGTAAATGAGTTAAAGCCATAAGTGTTTAGGTCTTAACAGTTCTCATCAGAATCTATGAAATGATGAATAAAATTGAGTGAAGTCTTGGAAAAGATATGAGAAACCAGTTTCGAGTTTATTACAAATTAATACTCAATACTATTCAATATAGCATTCATTCATTTATTTATTTTTCTCCGGCCTTTGTCTCAATAGATAAGGCACTTGACTGAGCGCAGGTATAAGTCGATCATTTCTGCATTTACCTGCAGGTGTGTAATACTCGGGTCAATTTCGATCCCAATCAAAGATAAATATATTTCAGAATAATTATATCAACTCTTCTTCTTCTTATTCCAATTTTATAGCCCGTTCCCATTTATGACTCTATACCCGTAGCTCTCATACCTGTGCAGAATGAAGTAAAAAATAGAGATATATCTGAGAAAACGATTGAAAATTTTTAAGACTCGAATGTTAACTAAAATCAAATATTAATAGATTTGCTTCAAAATTAAATTAAGAGAAGAAATAAATTTTTATTTAAGATTAATACTAATAATACTTATCATACAATGACCACAACCACAACCAATGATCACAGATAAGAGTGAGGACTGAACAGTGCGAATGGGCTCAAGAAGTTGAGAGAGAAGAGAGAGAATACCTTTCGGTTCAAACTTGTTATCAATACAAATATTAAATCAGAAATCAAAATAAATGTTATTTTTATGACTAACTCTACTCTAACTCATCTTTAATCATGATTTCCATACAATTCTACAGAGCATTGAATCCAAGACAGAATAGCCGAACAAAAATCAAATGATGGAAATGCCTGTGAATGCGAACACTTATCAGCAAAATAAACATTACATTTACCAATACATACAATCAAAAAGTGAAAAAATATTTTCGCAAAAAATTTTTCACATACTGTGAGTGAGTTTTCTCAATAGATATTATATTTTCTCTCTTTTTCTTTCTTTACTCTCTTCTCAGCGATAAAAGAGTGCAATAATAATAATAAGCGATAATAATAATAGTTGTGATGTCTATGATATCTGCGTGATGTTCAGCTCATCTCTCTTTTCTATCGGTGCGCTCACACATCCCAGCCCTCTACTAACCTGCTGTCTGTCATAGCAGAAAATGTTATTTTTTTGCTAACAAAATATTATAATATATTTTTAAAATGCATAACAGAGAGAGTCTGAGAGCACAGATAGAGAGGAGAAGCGACTAAACTTATCATTAGTAGCCGAGCAGAGAGTGATTATTATAAATACTTCGTATGCTTTCCTATTTCGATATTACAGTCTATTATATATTCGTAGCCTTCGATGAATTTCTGTTTTGATTTTTTAACATTTTTGAAAGTAAATCAAAAAATATTTTATTTTTTTCTTAACTTTTCTCTCGTTTTACAAGACATGACTGGACACACCTACCGACCAATTTTTGACAGAAAACAATCAACACTTTTGAAAATTTCCCCTAAAAATGGTAAAAAACAAAACAAAAAACTTATTTAAAGTACTATAGAATCGATTGGACAAAAAGCTTCTCATCTGAATTCAGAGATAATACGGAAAATTACATAAGAAAGACATTAATAGAAGCATAAAATAAATAGCAAATGTGTTATGCAATGCATGAACAAAATTATTTGTTATCTTTGTTTTCTTATACCCTATTATTGCTTAACCTCTGTTTCGGTGCTGACGATGACTGAGCGACTGATTCCGATGATTAGTTCAATCAAACGGAAGAATGCGGTTCTCTTGTCCTCCACAGAGGCAACAGAAGAACAGATCAAATAAGAGAACGGAATAAATAAATCTTTTGGCAAATTATTTGTGTTTTTTTTTTGTTTACAGAAAAAAAAGAAAGAAAAAGATCTAAAAAATTAAAATGAGATTAAAAACACAAAACGCAGAGATCAGAGCAAACAAATAGAGAGTCTCTGACATTGTTTTGCGTTCAGAAGAAGTTTTTATTGAATTTTCGTTTTTCTCTTTCCTTCTCTTCTCTCTCACACTTGTCTTGTCTTTCAAGTCATTCGAGTTATTCTCTCATTCTTTTCATTTCAATTATTTCGCCGACACTTTACGATTCAATTTTGTTGTATAAAAGACATACAAATATAAAAAACGGATGTAATTATGGCACAGACTGTGGCTATAGCTATGGCTTTCTGTATATATTATATAAGAATTTCATTCTATAAGCAAAAGACCAAAAGATTTTAAGTTCAATTCCGCACACAATTCAATGCCTGTCCGCTAACTAACTAGATATTAGTGAATATAATAAATACAATTATGAATCCCTGTGTTGTAAATCACTGTCTATTACAGCACATGACGAGTGAGAGAACTGTTAGGAAACCTTCATATTTACAAAGAAAGGAGTTTTTAAATAAATAATACAATTATTGCGTCAAAGCATTGCTTAAGAAATTAAAATTGGAAAATAAGATTTAATTAATGATCCAGTCAAGTTTGTAAGCCTTAGAAAAGGCAGCTATGCTACTCAACTTCAATGTGAATAATCACATAAAGAGAATAAAATATAATTCTTATCAATTAAATTCTGTACAATTGAATGGTCCAGAACACTAAAAATGGGCTATTTTTTGCTGTTGTTGTTCATACAATTGAACTGAGATTTAATTAATATCTGAAATACATTCTTATCAACAGATTTTAATAGTGTTTTATTTAACATAATTTTAAATTATTAAATATTTTGAACAATTATTCAAACAAGAATGATGCCCGGCCATTATTCATATAGCAACCTGTGCTCTCTTGTAGTGACTGTAGGAACAGCAGGTGTATTCATTTATCCCACGTACATTTATTTTACTCTATTATTATCATTAATATTGTAAGGCCTAACAGGAGGGCCACATATGGGCCACATATTATGTATAGATATTATATAATGTATTGTTAGTTCTGTTATTAAGTTAAGTAACTTTAAAGAAATTTTTTTATTCCTTTATTTTTTTCTTTGAATTATTTATTCATCTGAAAAAAATTCATTTCTTTTGTGTGAGCAAAGCATACGAGAAGTTATGAGAAAAATAAGATAAAACTGTTTATAAATATTATTTTAATGGAATTATATTAAGAAAAAGTTCCGGAATTTTAAGATTAATTTTTTAATTAATTATTTTTCTAAATTACAGACAAATGTACAGCAAATCAAATCATTAAAATCATTAGATTTAATTGAAATAAAAATATTTTTTCTGCACTTCAGTTGAATTTCTGATCTTCTGAATGATTTTTTCAGTAAAAAGGGTAAAATATAAGATATAATTCCTATAATATCGCATAAAAATTATCCAAAATTAAGAGTTAATTCAGAAGAAAAATAAATTAAAAAATAAGTTCTCATATGAAAGGATGAAAAGATAGAGAATTATTATCTAAATTAATATAATATTCAGCTATTTTAACCTTTAGCTGATAGAGTTAGGCAAAGAAAAGAGGCATAACATGGCTAACATTGCTAATGTAAATAAATAAATAAAAATATTAAATTGGTTAAACCAGTTTCCAGAAAAAATTGCTGGTTCATTCCAGACTTCAATAGAGAGTTTAGAGCACAGGTATAATAATCTCATCGAATGATCAGAACTTTTTTCAAAGAAAAGTAAAAAAAAATCAACAAATTCTTGAGAGCCAGGCATTAATTTTGGTGTTCGAGCACTGAAGGGAAGAAGCATTTAATGGACAGTCGTTTCATTTGATTTGAAATGTATGTATGAGAAAAGGGAACATAAGACTGGTCTAATAGGATGGCTGGCGCACCGGCATCGGGCACAAAGAGTGAGCTCAGAGAGAGATAATTAAAAAATGTTTAGCATAATTCATTACGGGAGGCATTGGAGGCATTGGAGGCATACTTTCATTTATCAAAATTACTTTTTCTTTCTTTTTATTATTTTATTTCTCTTTGCCTACCATTCCCTTCACTAACGGCTATCCATCCAACAAGTCTTGTTAGACGGAAGGAGTGATTCGCACTGTTATCACACACCCAAACATAAACGGCTAAAAACAGAGCATATTTAAGAGAACTGAAACGAAAATCTTATTTTGTATTTACTGTATATAATATTTAATAGTATTTTATTATACGTTTTCATAATTAAAAGAGTCGTTTCAGTGAGAAATGTAATGCAAAGCAAACGAAAATAATGTGAAAATTATTATTAATAACAATCTGTTTTGCTTTGCAATCATTATCTAATATAAATAATAATACAATTTATATTTAATAGCAGGGATGGCCACGCCATGCAACTCTTCGCATTTGTATTCTTGGTCAAATCGAGCACAATACTGCACTGGAGCTAAAATTGTTGGAAACACTTTTGACCATTGTGACAACTTCAGATCCCTTGGTGCTTGCATTTCCCACTTGGACATCCTAATTTAATTTATAAGAAATGGCAAAAATTAAGTCTAAAATAAGAAAGAGATGAAAGCGCTTAACAAACAAACTATGAGTTTCAATCATTAGTTAACTTTTTGGGTATAAATATATAATAACTCAAAAAATCTATCTCTGATTCGGTCGCAGAGACTATATCTCTGCTGTTGTACTGACTCTAGAATTGGATTTGATTTTTAATGTGAAGCGACAGTGAATAATGATTTTGCATTAGTCATGACGTGCCCAACATTAAGACGTTCTTAGCATTCAATGCTGCTCTGGTGCTCCTCTTCTACACTACTGTCTCTTTTCTCTATCCTCTCTGTTCTGTATAATCAAATCGTTTTCATATTTAAGAAAAATGATTTGCACTCAAAATCATAAATAATATGAATAATAAATATCTAAACATAAGAATGAGAAAAGATTTTTAATAATTCAGAGCTGAGTTGGCCATCATTGCCGACATTGCACAGTCACCTCTAGCCTATGTTTAAAAGTGCATTCATTAGACTTAATAATATTATCCATATTTCTATACTTTTCCTCAATTCTCAGAAATTTTTATTCTCTTTTTAATTGAGCTGGAAATGCATTGGCCCTCAAACGGGGAAATGTATGCAAATTCTTACCGGGAATTAAAGGTGAGCGCACACACAGATCCTGAGTGTTCGATAAGTTTTAAAGATAAATACAATTCTACATACTTTACATTCTGAGTAAATATGTTTTTTTTATTAAATAAGCGGCAAATTCTAAGATTAAATAGTTTCCCGAATCAATACTTATGGCCCGCACTGTATATTCTCATTGAGTTAATGTAATATTTCCTGTCAATAAATAAATCATTGTGTTATTCAAAATCATATTTTCAACTTTTAGTTGGGTGCGATTTTACCTTGTACTTCGGTTTAATAAAAGGCATCATTTAAAATTTTTTGCATTAATGGTTAATTATAATATTTGAATGGTTGACTATCCTGTACAATTTTTTTGAACGAGATCTTTTGAAGTTATTGTTTTGCGCTATGTTTAAAACTTGTTGCACATGGTCTGGATCCAGATGCTTATACATATCCTCTTATTAAATACGAATATATAAATACATAATTTTTCATATTTTAGTTGCGTTTGATTTTACTTCAACTGTATTATTGTTAGTCACCCGACGACTAACTCTGACTGCAATTTCTATATCTATTTGCTGTACTGCATAAGTATGTATGAGAACTATCTGGGGTATCTGCCTGTGCGCTCTATTATTAAAATACTGGTGCGACAGTGACGTGTCAATAATGATTTGCTAATCACAGCCTTTGCTCTCTTCCCTACTCTCAGACACTATACCTCTGGTTCTATCCCTCTCTGGTGTCCAATAATTTTATAGTAAAATATATGCAAAACTAACCCTCGATTGCGACCTATTATTTAAGTAGTCGTGAATCTAAATATTCGTTTATCGCTTGTATGCTCTCTCCTCTCCTCCTGGTGCTGATGTGGGCTTAGAGAATATCCAAGATTATAATTATGCATAAGTTTTATATAATTTTCAAATTAAATCAAATTCTAATTCACTGCCCCTTTCATCGACTAATAGCTTATTCTTTAGCATTAAATTTGTTTTTCATTTGCAATGTTTGCCAAATAAGTATTGACTGAATACAGAATACAGTAATAAACTTCAACAGAGTCTCAATTCAGAAGATTAGACACAAACTTATTAAAGTTTTTATCGGTCTTTGCAATCGATTTATTCATCACTCACTTTGATATCCAGTGAAGGAATTGTTAGTCAATCAAAAATATATTAATTACGGTATAAGTAAAAAGTTTTATATAATTCCACTCCTATTCAGCGCTCATCTAATATATTGAAAATGTTAGACAAATTGGCTTTTATTATACATAATATATAGTTTGGGAGAAAAAACAACTTTAAATGTTCTTTGGGTTCGGGTGATTCACTTGACTTGAAGGTTCATGAATGTCAAGTACAGAGAATATACAATAAGTACAGAATTATCTCTGAATTATATAAAAATCTTTAAATCACTGATTGTTAAGCATATGATATAATTAAACAAAATATAAGATTTTATTCTATACAACACTTGTATGAAAAACGAGAGAAAGCCATTGAAAAGCAGATTAATGACTGGTTGGGGCAAACAAAACTGGAGGGACGGGAGGGGGCGCCGTTCGATCAGTCTGGCAGATAATTTTGGAACAAACTCCGCATACATAGACAGCACAAGTCGTGATCCTTCGCCAGAAATTTGTTCAAAAGGAAAAATTTTTGCCCGATTTGTATCATTAGAAGAGAGAGTGAATTGTTTCTCATATAAAGTATAATAAGTTATTTGATGTATAAGAACAGCAAAAAAGCAAGTGTCTCGGTATATTAGAAGTGAAAGTGAAGCACCATAACCAGGATAGGTATATTCAAATTGATCAGTCGGTCAAATACCTTGAATATAAGTCAGATTTGCGACACGAACTTTGAGATTCAATAGGATTTCCCAAAAACTCATTGGATATAAAAGACAATATTTTATACAAAGCTATTATGAAAACAATTTCGGTGATCAACCCCATCCTTTGCCCAACCCTGATCATATATACTGTATAAAGATTTGAATTTCGGTTATACATAGATAATATTTATAAATGAGTTTTTATTTGAGCAGAGCTGAGCCGGGCTCAGTGTAACTTTCATCGGCTTGTTATCAGAATTCATGCATCTCTTCGAACCAATGAATAGGATAGTGTTGGGCACAGATAGGGCACAGATCGCAGATTATGTATCTTTTGATTTGTTTGTGTCCATTATTTCTATCCACTTAACTATCGGAACATAGACTGACAGACAGACAGTTCGGAACATCTCATCCCATATTTATATTCTCAGAGCTTTACTCTAATAAAACTCCGACCGCTTTAGTAGTTAAGCGAAAGAGAAACTTATGAACTGTTATATCAATGAGAGGACCCATAGAGAGAAAGCAGCCGACGTAGCACAGGATCATTTATTATACTATACTTTACTAAAAATGAAAAATATTTTAAAGTATATAAAAAAATATAAAATATTACAGAAAAGTATTGCTAATACAAAGAACAAAGAAAAGCATTTATTTTTTCGATAGATATGTTTGAAAAGCAATTGTTTGATCAAAAAGTTTTTCAACGTTTAAAGAGTTCGCCTTTTGATTAAAAAAATTTAATATAAAATGCTTTTTGTTATGTATTGTATATAATCTCATAGCGAATAAAGTTCAGAAAAATTTCAGTTTCAGATGAATTTTTATACAATTCATATGATACTGTGTGCTTGGTCAGATTGGAATATTCAATCATATGCTTACGTCAAAATCTATATTATATATTAAATTGAGCAATTTTATAAATCGATTTTATTCAGGTTCAATTAGTAATTGTGCAATGAATCGTGTCTAGTATCTTTGCTATAACCATATGTCAAATTGGAAATAACCCTCATCAATTTAAACGACTTGAAATATTAGCTTAAGTTTACAGCTGAAGAATTCAGAATAGTATTCAAATTCTGCTATGATCTGTGCAGTAATCCAGGTCTGGACAATAGATTGATAACTTTGTTTCGGTGTTTCGATTCATTACACTTTGACTTAATTATTAAAATCTTTAAAAACCAAAACTATATAAATTTGGACCTTGCTCTTTTGAAGATTTATGCAAATAACTCCAGGTTTAATGCTTCCAAAGTGATTGTACCTGTGTTAATTCATTGATTAATTTATAATTGATAAAATGCTAATCAGTGGACAAAAATCAATTTGAAGACATTCCTCAGACAACAGGAGTTCAGTTTTCCGTGTCTTCTATTAAATAATATTTTATTCCTTAATTAAAAGTCTTATCCATTGTTTGCTATTAGATATGCGATGAATGAGTGAAATGCACATCAATTCGCATCTCATTCTTGTTTTATACTTCTTATAACATAACTCGAGTATATTAAAAGTCAAAACCACAACACATTACGTCGACACTCATTAATGCAACACCCGATTACTCGAACTATAATATACTGTATGTCTGATTTTTGTCTTGGATAGATTTTTGAATCTTACCTTGGGCGTCACAAATCTGTGAGTATAATACTGACAAATGCTTACACTATTAATCTGTTTAAAAATCAATTCATAAAAAGCAACGAATAAGACATGACTAACAAAATGAGGTTTGAGTGCGAGTAATGTAATGATAGAATAGAAAGTATAGAAATGACTTCTAATGAATTAATCTATGAATATAAGTTATATTATATAACCAATGAAAATAATTGACTTCACTTTAACTATAGTAACAGTTTTCCTGTATATAAGTGACCTTGAGTAAAGTGATTCATATGCGTTCAGCGTAAATTACACCTTTCTTTTTAAGTCCACTTTCCAAGAATACAAAGAATGAATGTATAGCATCGCAGGCCAGGGATGAATTATAATATTATGAATCCATCCCTATACTCATGAATGAAGTGGGTCAATATTTTCTGAAATTTGGGCAAATTCTATGTAAAAATAATTTGTATCCTCGTAGTTTACTGTCTATGAATAATGATCCTATGAATGAATGACGACTTCATGAATGGCACCGCAAATAAGTAGCTCTGAATCAGAGATAGGCAATGGGTCGGACGACAGGGGGGGGGTCAGCCAAAATTTTTCCTAGGG
>JAQIWA010001129.1:0-21000 GCA_034693305.1 Eueremaeus valkanovi
GTCGAAAATGATGCAAAGTAGTGGTACTCAAGCAATTTTCAACAATTTCCTAGGATTTCTCTGCCATTTCCCAGCCTATCTCAGCCCAGCCTTTCTCAGCCATTTTATCAGCTTTTTCCAGCCATTTTCCAGCCTTTCTCAGCCATTTCTTAACCTTTTCCAGCTTATCCTGTTGCTAGTAAATGATTTTCTCAGCCATTTCAGAGCCTTTCTCAGCTACTTCTCTGTCTTTCCCAGCCATTTTCTAGATTTTCTCAGCCTATCCCTTTGTTTGTAAAGGACTTTCTCAACAATATCCCAGCCTTTTTCAGCTTATCCCGTTCTTAGTAAAGGACTTTCCCAGCAATTTTCCAGCCTTTTTCAGCCTGTTTCGTTGTTAGTAAAGAAGTCTGTCAGCCATTTCCCAGCTTTTTCAGCATATCCCGTTGTTAGTAATGGACTTTCTCAGCAATTTCCTAGGCTTTTTCGGCCTATCCCGATGTTAGTAATGTACTTTTTCAGACATTTCCCAGTCTTTTTCAGCCTATCCTGCTGTTAGTAAAGGACTTTCCCAGCAATTTCCCAGCCTTTTCAGCCTGTTTCGTTGTTAGTAAAGTAGTTTCTCAGCCATTTCCCAGCTTTTTCAGCATGTCCCGTTGTTAGTTATGGACTTTCTCTGCAATTTCCTAGGCTTTTTCAGCCTATCCTCCTGTTAGTAAAAGACTTTCTCAGCAATTTTCTAGCTTTTTTCACCCTATCCCGTTATTATTAAAAGGACTTTCTCAACCATTACCTAGCCTTCTCCAGCCTCTCCCTAGACTACTCCAATCTTACTCTAACCTTCACTAGCCTTTCCCTAACCGTCTCCAGCCTTGCATTCTCTAGCCTCTAACTAACATGCTCCATCCTTACCTTACTTAGCCGCAATTAATAGAGATTTTATAACGATATGCAACTCTAGAGACTGTCGAAAGTGGACTTAGAATCATAATGGGCATTCTTGTTTTTAATAAGATTGCAACATTTTTATTAATTTTAAAATGGCACAGGTTCATTGAATTTAAAATGACCAATTGGCTACTTTAATACAAATTGAAATTATCGTTCTAATTTTACTTGATACTTTAGTAAATTATGTGCTTTATTATTAATGAGGTAATTCTAAATTTGACTAACAAGATAATTTAGATAATTACGACAAACATATGGAGTTAATTCATTCATAATATTCTGTCAATTATTGCGCAACAAATAAACAGATTATTTAAGCATTCGTTTAAACTTTAAATACTTCAGTCATTATTCACATTAAATCTCTTATCTATAAAAATAATGGATAAGTAGTACTAATGATAGTAAAAATGTAGAAATATGTGTCAAAACCATAGCACTGAGGCACTGCAATAGGAAAGGGGTGTTATCTGAATAGTGTCAACACAACTGTAAACATACAGTAAATATGAATTATTTAAAAATTGTATCAAATTTTATAATAATATTCACTTTTGTTCGCATAATTGACACCGACTGTGATGTGGAACAAATACAACGGGACTGTTATGCAAAAGTTGACAAGATATGGAACGTCACTAATGAGACAAGATCAAACTACCGGATCTGCTGCTGGCACTGGGATGTGTTTGATTGTGTCGAGTTAGCCGCATGCGACCAGTGCTCAACGGCACAGGCAGATGAGATCCAGGATGAATATAATCACCTGAAGGATAATATGAACAACCAAACTTGCCAGGATTATCAATACGGGTCAAATAAGTGTCACTTCACTATTGCCTTCTATTCGGTTATATTATATGCCATTTGTTTCATGATTTCTATCATTTATTTGATTTATTCTTATTATAAAAAATTAAAACTTAATAAAAGTGAATAATTGCTCAAATAATTGCTTAATTTGTTTATTAATTGCATAATTGAAAATGAAGTGGGTACATATTTTGTTGCAGTGTATTATTCAAAAATAATTGTGTAACAAATTCTAGCAAGTATACATTGTATTTTGTAACAATAACAAACTCACAACAACTGTAAGAATAAGTCAATATTAAGTAGCGATGAGAAAAGTATGTGGATCATATCGCAACACATGCCCGGATCGAAAATGAATATGATTTTCCGAAATACTTGCCTGGCTTGTAGACAAACTTTTGTACAATACCCTAGCACAAATTAAAACAAAATTATTGCTTCATACCGTCTCATCAAGCTGTCTGACCTTGCGCACTTCTGAAAAAATAAGTTTACGACCAAATGAAATGAATAATATACCCCAATTGAAGTCTTTTACCGATTAGCTTGATATTTTAATTAAAAATACAATGAATATTACAGCTTGGAGAAAAAACAAAATTAATAAATTATTCTTAAAAAATGGAGAATTGATCAAGGTTCATATTCATAAAACATTATAAAAAAAATTAGCCAAAGAGCCATTCAAACCAATAATTATGATTTGTTTGAGTGATAATAAAAACATAAATAAAATGATTTCAATTATAGTTCAAATTGTTTTTGAGATGAATTATTTGCGCAATAAATAAATATATGAATACATTGACTGCATTTATAATAACAAATATTAATTACGATTCCGACTATTATTTCTATTCCTGTTGTTGTTATTCCTATTCCTCCTATTATTTCGATTCCTTCTATTCCTTGTATTCCTATTGCTATTATTGGTCCGATTGTTACGATTTCTTCTATTGTTTCTATTATTGCCATTATTTCTGTTGCGACTGTTATTACGGTTATTACGATTGCCATTATTTCGGTTACGATTATTATTGCCACCACCTTGTTGATTAAGTAGCAGACTATCTGGTCGTGCTGAAATTAAAATTGAAGTAGCAAACATATTAATCTATACTTGCATAAAATACTACCTTCTGTTCCGAGCAAAAAATCACCCAAGTTCATGTCATATCCATTAACTCTAGCCCCGCGCAGACGCTGACCAATAGACGGTTTACCAAATAAGCCAGCTGGTTCTTCGCCAGGTAGACCTCGCTGAGAACAACAATCTTCCTCATTTTCAACTTCATTCTCCTCGTCATCTTCACAATCATTCTCTTCATTAATATTATTATTATTTTTCTGACACTCAATAAAAATAACTCCAAATAATGCAAAAACTATAGTTAACATAAGAAACTTTTTCATGCATTTCATTTTTGAGAACTCAACCAACTGTAAGGAACAAATGTGAAAGTGATCTGACGGGTGATCACAATCTGAATTGATTTCAAATGTTTTCCCAAAATTGTTTATTAATTCCTTCAGTTATTAGCTGTAAATCATTTGTTTTGCAGTTAATCTCATTATAATTATTGTCAAATAAGTGTAACTTATTTTCTCTATTATTCCGCCTTATATTTGACGTATGAACAGATTTATATCTTAATTATTATTATACAGTAGTCTTATTATTATTATATCGATAATATACATTGTACGTAGATTATCAATCCATGTAACTCCAATATAATTACTACAGTATTATTCAATTAATATATCAGTCTATTATTTGTTTGTTAAAAGTTTAATAGATCAGTTTATTAAATATGAACATAGTACAATTAGTAATGCAAAAAACATTTGTCAATTCAATTATTCAATTGATTTTTCTTATGTAATTTGGACAGGGTTATTATCTATTTCAAATTATTTATAACTATTTAGCTGTTATTCTCACACAACTAATTTGAGATGTGCCCGATTATGCATACCTTTACGACGACCTTAGGGTCTTTGGGTCGACAATATGTATGAATTAGGGTACGGGGGTCGTATACAAATTCGCTTTCTGTGCAGCCAAATCCTCCTGCCTCTTCTGTTCTTCCTCTTTCCAATTTGTTGACGTTTCAAATTCTATGTCATCCAGCTTCAATTTCATTGACTGCTCAATGAATTCAGAATATTTTGATACTCGAGTCAATAGAATGGCTGGAATAGGATCTTCAACCCCAAGAAAGCCCGCCATCAGAATGCCAATAGAATACGCCCTATCGTTATGAATCTGAATATAACTGGCCCCGGAGTCACCTGAACAGTGAAGTGAGCAATAAGTGTTAAATCAAAAAACACTACTCAATGTAGTCATGTGGGACAGTTTGAAAATTGCTTACTTGCATACGGGCCCGAATATCCTTTAAGCACATCCGCTCCTGGAGCCATACTAGCAATAGCACACAGGTGCAATTCTGAAATTTCCATACCAAAACTGTTTGATTCATCGAATATTGTGTTACATTGATCTCTAGTAATAAGTAAGCTGGTTACTTCTTGCAGTTTATATGGATTGCTAGGTGGATTACGTTCCAATATTAGATTGCCCCACCCTGCTATTGTTGCCCACCCGGTTGGCTCGAAGTCTGCCTTTTCGGGCAAACAAATACTGTTGACAACAAATCTATTGCTTTCGATCTTGAATTGCATGGGCTTTGATGTCTTGATTAATGCGATGTCATTGATGGCAGTATTGGCCAGGCCCGTCACACCATCCTCAAATTCATCGTGTACTTTAATCCATTGCCTATAAATAATACCCAGTGTCATCTTTTCTGGTTCCAGTATAGTTACATTGCCGCTGGTGTAATCAAGCTCGTTCGAGCCAATCAGAATTTTGATAGGATTGGGTTCATATCGTCCTCGAATCTCACTGTAATATAATGTTAAATATTAGCTTGCTGATTATACCTTGATTATCTGTATATACGAGCATACAAACAATGAGCTGCAGTCAGAATGAAATACTCGTTGAGTATAACTCCGGAACAAGTGTTGAGATATTCTTGTTTTGTAAACTCTTCGGACGGAAAAAAATAAAGCGGGTCGTAGTGGAAGGAAACAGCCCAGGGGTAACTGTGATCGCCCGCTTCCTTGCCATTCACAACTCTATTTGTCACATCCGCGGTCAGATTGGCCAGGCCGCAATGTGGCAGGCTCAGTGGATTTCTTTCCGGATTATTTGAGTATTGTTTACACAAATCCAGACAATTTTTATTTGACGCACACACAGAAACACACTGGTCACATTTATAAAGAGCACAATTTATAACAATGATAATTATTATTATTAGCATGGTATTTCTATTTGATTAGTTGTCTATTCAAATCTGTTGGCTATTTATTTCAATATGTTTTTCATAAGACTTATGGCTTATTATAAAATCCAATAAAGTATTTGATTTCTTAATTATAATATTGTTTTACATTATATGACTTGAAGTCTAATTAAATATCTATAATAATAAAAATATTTTTTAAAACTATAACTTTTCAGTTGAATTGTTTTATCTAGTTAGTTTTACAACATTTCGGATTCTTTATTGGAAACCCCAATTTTTTTTGACGACATTTTATTTATCAATATAAATAGAAAATTGACCAGGGGTTACTCATTTTTTACTCTGGATAAATACCAAGATTAATAATTAGATAAGTGCTGTCTGTTTTGAAATATTAAAAATTAATTATAAATAAATACAATATTTCTTCAGAAATGATAACTTATATTGAATTTGGACCAACTCTTCCGAATCACTGTTGAGAAACACTCTTGATGAGAATGCTTGATATTAATAGTGAATTCTCAACAATTCATCTGGATACTGTTGTGTTACCAGCCTTAAGCCAAACCATTGAGGTTTACATATATTAATATTGAATTCAATTTGCATAGAGTTTAGGCAAATGAGGCCAATGAAAGAAATTGCTGTGAATTTCAATCTACAAGTAATACAATCTTAAGATGAATTAATCAAGATATGTATCAATGTCTCGGCGCAATTAATTTCCTTTAACTCTAAGTAAGAAAAAAAGATAAGAATCTCAATACGAATAAACAGAAAACAGAATAAAATTTTATTTTTCATCAAAACATTTACAAATAATTCGTTCAATTAGTGTATTCAACATATTTTCTGGAAAAGGAAGCTATGCCTCCATTGCCTATACGCCTGACCACTGTTTGCGCGGGCACTGCTTCAACAGCTATTGGTGTCTCGACAGCAACAGGTGCAGGTGCAATGGCTACTGGTGCTGGTGCTGGTGCTAAAGCTACTGTTGGGGCTGAGACTAATCGTAGATCCGGTGCTCTATTCCTAAGCGAATCAATATAAGCCTGGATATAGGAGCCCACAAACAATGGTGCTGGTGCTCCAATAATTTGACCAGGCCCTCCGACTACTGCTTGAGCCGGAGCGGCTACAACAGCCGGTGCAGGACCAGCTACTAGGGCAGCACCCGCTCCCTGGTTGGTAGCAATATTGGTGTTGACCTCTTCAGCCACGGGTCGGATCTCTTGTGTGAGCCGTCTGTACGGCTGAATAACTTCGCGAATCTCTTGAATAACTGGTCGAATGACTTCGTGAATGACATGACGAGGGTGATCTTCGGACCTGGTTATGGTGACCTCTTCGGGTGCGCTGGGTATATGCGATGTCTCTACTTGAACTGGAGCTGACTCTGACTGGAAGTGAACTATAACTGGCAATTGTTGTGATTTGACCTGTACTACTTGCGGACCCGTTGGTGCATCCAGGTCCTGGATCGGCAGTATTTCCTGTGTGAATAACCTCTGTATTTGTTGCCCAATATTAGCGGCCACTTGGTCTGCGCCGCGCACTGAATAAGCTCCCAAGGGTGGCGCTATACCTACCTGAAATTGGCCTGGCACAGCTACTTGTGGTCCCAGTGGCACGACATTGGGGGCCGGCAGCACATTATTTGTCAGCACTTGTGTCGATATTCTTCTCGGAATAACGAGCTGTGAATGACTGCACACAAACAGCGCTGATATGACTAATACCTGTAAATTAGTTGAAAAAGTTTTAATAATAATTTTGTATTTCTTTTCAGTTTATACATTTGGCAATAGACAACAACTACTGCTTTATACTGGTTATTTTTGTTGAAGTATCTAGTTAAATAATAAGTAGAAATATTATTTATAAAGTTAATATAAAATATTTAAATTGAATTCTGATTTGGTTCCAATTTTACCATGCTACATTTTGTACAAATATTATAGAATAAAATAATTTTCAAATAACAGTTTATAAAATTCATGAAAATAATCAATTAATTTAAATATTATCCAAAGCAATGTTAGTAATATAATTGATAAATTAACCAACCTTAAACATATTAATAAAATTGATACTTGACAATTTGAATAAATAAGAAGGTTGGTAACTTTGCTGAACAATCAACTAAACAAACTATAAACCAAATGAAATGTGAATTAATCTTCTTTTTTACACCGAATAAGTTTAGAATAGAAAATAAAATAAGCCAGCAATCAATTGAGCACAAGATTTCTTAATCTGAATTATTTCGACAAAAATCTCCAAAAATCATCTTTTACTCACTTATATAAACTGTTTTCCTCATTGAAAAAAGTTTTGAAACTTTTTTTTCATTGACGGTTTGATAGATGACATTGATATTAGTTTGTAATATATATGCAAAAAGTTTTAAAATTTTCATTTTTCCACAATATTTGTGATAATAATTGATTAAAACAATATTTTTTCTGTAAATCATTAGCATTACTGTACTGTATAGCAGAAAGTATGGCTCAGTTTATCTGAAGAGTTATCATCCTAATTTATGCGAGCCTTCAATCTCTACAAAATTCTGAACTTTCATTTTTATGACCCAATTAGCTCTGTGTCTATCCTTTCCATAACGCACAGGTATGCTATGGTACGATGTATTGATAACAGATTAATGAAGATTTATTGCGACGAATAAAATAATAAAAATTTGAATAAAAGCTCATATTTCAACACAATATTTCAACATGGTCTTTTCAAAAGTTCAATTGATGCTGTCTCTTCTTTCCAAAGTGACTAATAACAAGAATATAATCTAATATTTTCGGTAATTACCCCCTTTATCAGAAGACATTGCTGAAAAATTTGAATTACAGACTGCGAAGGTCATCCAACGTTTATGTGCTTTCCAGAAGAGGTGAATGGTACGTTTCATCAAATCAAAACAAATCTTAAATTCAAGGGTTGATGTTTGTACTCTAGGTAAGAAATTGTAACCTGGAACATTTTAATTATTGAGATTGTGGGGCGCTTAAGTTCAGGTGCACATTTATAATTGGATTTATGACAAACTAGGGGTGATTTTAAAATAAAAATTTTCAATAAATGCTAACATCATGCTTGAAAGCTACTACCAGCGAGCAATTATTGACGATAATAAAATTTTTTGGTGTTAGACCTGAAACAATTTTTCCAATGGATGATAATTTTATTGTCTGGTAATCTCTGAAAAATAATTTTGTTCAAACGCATTAATTAACGCATTGACAACAATGAGATTTTCAAGACTGTTGACATTTCGAAAACAATTTTGGACAGACAGACAGACATATGGACGCACAGACTGACGAACGGACAGGTTCTCAAGAATATAAGCGAGTAATACAGAGCTAAAAACGTTGTATAAAATCTGATGAATAGATTACTCATTAGGAAAGACTTCAATAACGAATCTCCTAATGGTTTATGTTTACCCTGTGTACAATCGTGTAAATCTTTTAATTATTATTCGTTCATTCAATTGGTGTTTATTTATGTTTTTGGAAATTACTTTCGATTTTAATTTATTTTATTTTAATCTTTAAAGCATTTAAAAACAACATTGATACTTATTTTTAGAAACTTATTTCTATACTACTCCGGAATAAACTGTATAATAATTATTTATAGAGTAATACTTATATCCCCAGGTAATATTGGGAGTTGTCGAACATCTTTTTGTATAAATGCAGTGATAGCAAAATTGTACAGACTCGATCGTAGAAAAGAGTCATGGTATGCTTGTATTTTGTTGTCTAGACTTAGTTTGCTATAAAAATTTATTTTAAATAATTCAGAAATGCTCACTGGTTCCTTTTTGAAAACAGTGTAAATGTGATCTGTATTACTAGAATGGAACGCATATGAACAAGCATGAAGTTATTAAAAGCGAGTTCACATTAATATACTGTATTCCACAAAAAGGCATTACATATTCCGGTCGACATATTTACCACAACAACACTTTAAAGCTACGGTGCGGGTGCGGGTACGGGTAGCTATTATATTGTAATCCAACACATTAAAAAGAGACCCATCTCCAAAATTCAATAATTTTTATAAATATTTGAACTGTATCCATTAATTTTTAACAAAGGCTGTTTTAACTTAATTAGCGTTTAATTTTTAACTCGATCTCAATGTGCACTAAAAATATTGTGGACCTATTTATATGTTTTAATTCACCTGGCTATCCAATCTATATAAATTTTATTTAAAAAATTTAATTAGACTTTTTAAACACTCAACTGATCAGTGTCCATTATTACCAATGTGAATTACATATTGAAATGATATAGAATTCTCAATAAATTATTCTAAAATAGATATTAAATATATTATTAATAATTTTATTTGTTTTTTAAATTAATAATAGTTTTGTACAGAAAATAATTTACTAATCTATTAAAATAAATAAGCAGGCACATAATTAACCTAGTATATAATTCAAGTGTTAGTGAGCATCAGTAAGCAATGTCATTAACGCCATTATAGAGAATCCAATGAACAGTAAAAATATTTTAAATAATTTTTGTGAACTATTGCTATCGGTTTCGGCGGACATGAATTCAGACGGAATGAGTTCATGAAAGGTCACGTGAATGAAGGTCCCGGCGGCCAGTCCTTGGAACACAGCCGATATGGACCGGCCTAACAGGCCCGGCGTATATCCGAGCCCAACGCCAAGTATGATACCGATCGGTATGGTTAGTGAGAATACAACAGAGAATCTAATGTTTGTCTTAAGCGTGCAATCAATTCGCGCGGAATTCAGTCCCAAAGCTATTGCGACCAAACATTCGTGTAATATAATGCCTACGAATAAGTGGAACGCTTTCAAGCCGTCCGACTGTAGACCCAGAGCTAGACCTGTATGCAAATAATAAATTCAATCTTTCAATCAGAAATATGCATGCTCATTTTGAATCAAGAGTGGTGATGTGCAAGGTCCAAAATTTCATGGGGCATTATTAAATTTCTTCATAAAGGGATACCCAAAACTACCCGCTTTGGGGAAGGGGTACCCAAAACTAAATTACCGTAATTGGCCAACAATATTTGCCAACCTAGGTGAGGGGTCAAAAATGCACCTGAAAAAGGTCACTTGGTTTGGTCAATTTCAAAACTCAGAGGCATCCTTGCACATCACTAGTCAAGAGGATGTGTTTGTTACTATGGCGACGGGTGTGCACTAGTTGTTAGAAATGTTTGATTAAATTGTGAATCGAAGCGATAAATACCCTCAAAGACTGAGTGGACACTCGTCGCGAACATTAAGATGAAGAACGATATCGTAGACGAAGAAGCGTTTGGAGTGAACTCATGTGAATGCGAGTGACTGTGCGAGTGATGTGAATGTGTGTTCACTCTATTCTTATTGTTATTCGCGCTATAGTTATTCGACTCCTTATCACTGTTTGTCGCTTCCAAGAGCTCTTGTGTTTGTTCCTCGTTAATTGACTCACTCTATCAATTGATTGGAAAAATTGATTAAATTATCAAGGACATAGTTAGACATCAATATCAATACAATATCGACAACAATCACATAATTTACTATATTTTAAAATTTTAATAAAAACTATTTTTTCAATTAAATAACAGTCGTCTCTATTCTATCAAAAAAATGTGACAAGCTCATTTTCCTCATAAAAATTTTGATAGCTTACAGTTAATTCCTCTTCATCTAAATGTAGGACAGGTGGTGTAGCACTGGACCGGCAGCCCATAACGACCGTCTCGAGTGTGAGCACAAGAAATAGGCCCAAAATGACGGTAAACTGACCGACAGGAAAGTCTGTCTTATAGTTGGCTGCAGTGAACAATTCTCTGAACTCCTGTTCCACATATGGGATCAGATTTAGGAAACAAATGCCCAAAAATATTCCGGCGGCCAAACAATTACAGACTGAGAGTATTCTATGGGTTTTGCGACCATTTATACTGTTGTTGGCAATGGATGTACTGCTCTGTTGTCTCTTAATCAGTAGTATTGGTATTATATATGAGAAGAAAGTGCCGAAAAACATGCTAACGATGTATACGGACTGCCATCCCATCATTGCGACACTCATTGTTCACACTTATGGCTGTTATTCACTATTTATGGCTTCAATTGCTTTAATGTACACATAATAGGAGTTTGACTACAAATCCATCTGTAATTCAATCATAAATATTGTGAAACAAAAGCATTAAAAGTCTATATAATTATTGATTTATTGTATTCTCTATTAAATAAAAATAAAATAAAAAATTACTTTATATACAAATATTAATTACTTTATATGAAATAATTGTCACAAAAAATTAACCTAGCAAGATGTTCAACCGAATACATTACTCGATATTAACTTTTAAATTGTTCTAGCCTATATTTTTGAATTTTTTAAACGATCTTGTTTATTAAATTTATAGTATATTATAATAATTAATAAACTTCTATATTTTACCCTATCTAAATTGGTTAACAGAAACTGTAAAATATAAGCAGATTATTACTAATAATTTATTAGTCACCTTAAATCTCACCTCACTATTTGGGAGCCGCCTTTCACCAGTAACCAGGTTAATTTTGGATTTTTAGTGAAGAATGATCTGAAAAATTATTTTCAACTTTACTGATAATTATTTGATGAAAGCTATGATGAAAGACATGTTTAGTTTGAATTTGTAGTACTGTCTAGGTTAGATTAATCAATTTGTATTTTAATTTCTGATTGCTCATATATTTTAATTTTTCATTGATTAACAGCAGGTTTATTGAAAAGTAATTGTTTTGTTTGAATCAATTGTTGATTCTTTTGGTTAATAATTATTTTTATGTTTACGTTGACTGAACTCATGCGCTCTTCAAATATTGTCTATGCATTACACCAAACATTCACAATAAACAACGTCAGTTGAATTTCTTTGAAAATTGATTGATTCTTTGACAAATGTGAGATGGTCAAAATGAGAAAATTCTAATTGCTCATTTTTTTAATTACTATACCAATTACAGTTTTTTAAATATTAGCAAGTTGACTTTATTTGTCTCAACAGTACATATTTATTTTTACTCCACATGGTTTTATTTTTGCACTGATTATAAGTGTTCATTCAATTATAAAAATAGAGAATGGATGAAAACTTCAGAACAGGTTAATTATTTAGAACTGTAATTTAAAGTACACTGATTAAATATTTTTAACCGAATTTTAATCAATATTTAGTGGATTCTCAAGATCAAGAAATATATTTTTCCTTTAAATGCTCTGGCTTATTTGATAAAATCAGAATTACAACAAATACTTCAATAAATACGAAAATAATTAAAAATAATTTCAAATATGTATACAATTATAGAGAGAATTGTAGCGAAAAATAATAGAATAAAATCAAATGAAATATTTTTGATATTAAATGCATTGAACTTTTGTTTATTGATCTTAAGCTTCTTTTTCTTCTTATAATAAAAAGTTTGATTTATTTGAGATCTTGTTATCAATTGTGAGGCAAACCGATAGTAAGTGATGTATTGCTTGCACTGGTAGTCATATATTCCGTATTGATGTAAGGCTTTGAAACTGTAATAATAAAACAAACTAGTATAAATGTTACACTGAAACTTGTATTGATTAATCTTTGGAAGCACCCTGTATGTTTAAATTTTATATTTTATACAGTAAACTTTAAAATTAACCCGACCCGGGTAGATTAGACTTTATACTCCTTTATTTATTTATTCTCAACCAATTAATCTGTAAGATTCAACAAGGTATCATTTTATCTACATTAGAACATGCTAATTAATTGAATAGATTCTGATTTATAAAGTAGCTTACTCACATCTTTTTAAGAGCTATTTTCTTATTCTCGTCCAACCCTTTCCTTAGGGGCAATCCGAACATAATTGGGTTATAAGTACTTCCAGTCTCTCGTAGTTTATAAGTCGAATAGTAGTCAACTATACGTCTGGCCGTCCGGTGCGGAGCAATGATTACATATTTCGATTCAATTAATTTCTGTATTGCGCCTAAACTGTAGAGCCTATGCAATGGCCAGGGATGCAGGCGCTCCGAGTCCAGTTCCTTTATTATTGAAAAATAAGATATAAAGTTTAATTTAACTTGTTCAATGATTAACCTCGTTCTCATCCAGTGCTTTATATTGAAGCGAATATTCTTTGATAATTATTTTGAATTCTTCTCTTTGTATCAGATCTTCAATCGTTTCAATTCTGTCGTCAACTCTCACCGCAAGTATTGATCGCAAATCAGATGTGAATAATGTGTTTATGAGAATAGTTGTGAAAAACCAGATCACTATCAATGGCTTTGTGTGGTATGACTTCAATTCAATGCCTTAATAATCAAAAAATATTTTTATAATTAATAAAAAAATAATTGCAATTTCTCTTGCAGAAGCACCTTGCTGCAATAGAATTTGAAAATAGTTGAATGCAATCCAAATTTTCAATTTAATGCGTTTGGTTTGAATGGCATTCAATACGACTAATACTAAATACGATAATAACAAAAGTCGCCAAAAATTGAGCGAAAATACGTTCAGAACTGAAAAGTAGTTTTCGTTGATTAACATATTAGGCGCCGACACAATTGATATCAGGTTCTGGTCCGGGGTCATATATGGAAATTCGACCAGACTCTTTCTTTCATCAGTAATAGTATATTCGAATGGTACTAAATCAGCATGCTAAATTATAATACAGTTAACAAGGTTATAGGCAATTAACATTGAACATTTTACATTCTGTTCAAGCTCTTTCAACCCAGTCACCGAAACGCCCTCGGCTGTTTCATTATCTTCTCCTATTATGACATAGTTGATTCTATAATGTTCGAAAAAATTGCAAGGTATATTTAATATAAAATCTTAAACAAGATAGTTTTGATCAAAAAAAGGAATCTCTGGAATAAAATTCAATCTTGTTTCACCTGAACTTAAGAACATTTTTAATAATTTCAAACATATATTTGAATTTTTCACAGTAAGCGGTTGTGCCCTTTCCAATTTGCATTATCTAGATCAAATCAGTGTATGTATTATTATTTTTCAAACGACAGTAAATATTTCAAACGACCCACCTGAAATGGAAACACACCGATATTGATGCTATCATTTTTAAATGTTCCCGAAATTAGTTCATTAATCGGCTGACAAAATGATTTTATGAATGAATCCATTTTATATAAAATCTTAAACTATTCATAAGAATAAGTATTATAATAATGAAATGCTTTTATTATATTGACTCTAAAAATAGTAATCTTTATATATATTATAAATATATTTCTTGGTTTGCATTCACTGATTATAAAGGAATAAAATAAATATTTGATTTAATGACATAAAAGTCGATATTTGCCGACACGTGTAATACAATTCATATTTAAACTAATGGAAGAAATCATATGAAATAATAGGAATATTTTAATATTTATTCTTCATAACTGAAAGTTATTCATGCAAAACAGATTGAACAAGAATATTAAATAATTGAAGCATTTTATTAGAATATTCTATGGATATCACAGTATTAAAAGTCTTAATATATTTTCATTTATTATTTTTTGTCCAATCAATGAATACATAAATAATAATGTTATTTCGCATTAAAATAATTTAACAGGATAGATACTGTATTAAAAGTATACAGAATAAAAGCCTGCTGCAATCAATAATTATAGATACAGTATTGATTTTATATTATACTCAAAAAGAGAATTTTCATTATGATGTCAGATAGCAATAGATTTTAAAAGCTTTAATGAATAATCAGGATCAATAAAAAACGCCAGTTCAAATAAACTTTATATAACTTAATAATAAAAATATACCATGCTAATTTTAATTTTATTTTTTAATGAGGATTATATAACTCACCTCATCCTTCAACACCAGCTTAATAGCGCATGAGGTCGTATCTGACTATTTTAATTTTTCAATTTTCAATTAGACCTAGATTCATACAGCATATATGTGTGTTACAAACTGACTCGGCTCAACTGGCAAAATAATGTCATAGATTAGCAAAAAAAAAGTAACCTAGTTCACTTTTTAAAATTAGATATATTTAGGTTATATTTTTAAATTTGTATTATAATTACGATATATTTAAAAGTATCTAGATAATTTGATTTTAAAATACTTTATGATCATGTTGATTTATTTTTTAATACTGATGTTTCTCATTATAACGGCCTCCGGTAAAAATAAACAAGATAGTAATGAATTTATTCTAGGTAAGAATATTAAACGCAGTAAACTTGATAATAATTTTGAGTATTAATAATATTGATACCATCGACACAGATCTAACCCCGGCTACTAATACAACACAGACATTTACCGAATGCTTTCATTGTGATGGCGATTATAATCTGGAACAGTTATTTGCAGAATATTCGTATACACAAAATGTATCCTGCAACTCTATTAGATTCGAGCATCAAATTATGAAATACAACATTACATATCTGGGTGCTCCAGAAACTTTAAAGACAAATTTAGCACCTTCCTATTTTATCGACTTGAACGGTAAGGTCGTTTTGATTAATTTTATTGTAAAGGACTTACAGAAGTAAAAGAAAAAATTCTTAATTTTTAAATTAGAATTATTTGAATTTTTTATAAAACAGAAAATAAACTGTAAATTTGAAATATAATTATTTGCACTTGTTTATATAGGAATAAATTTCATGGTGTTACAGCGAACATTAAATTTTTATTCGCTTAATTCTAGGAAATTCAATATACTTGCTGAGGGGTAAAATACCCAGTGGCATTTGTGAAGGCGGTTCTATTCTATTGCTACACTTCTCCGTTGCTGTCGATCACAACGGATGTTCATCTGATACGGGACTGAATAAAACAACATCGATATATTCGAGCTTAAATATAGAAGGGGGCAATTGTGAAGCAACTTGCAAAGGCAGCATTACTGCAACATTCGATAAGCCTATCAAGAATCTGCCTTGATTCTTTAAAATTGATTTTTCCATTTAGTCGTTATATTTAATAATTAATGAATAAAACTGTAATAAAAATGTAAAATGAATAGAAAAATGTTACTTGCTCATTCGTCCATTTTAATTTGTTTAAGAATTTTAAATTAAATTAAGATATAATTGGTGTAAATTTGCTATATTTTTGATTTAATTAGACCTTATCTAAAAAACATCTTGTCCAATCTATATCTCAAATTATGAAATATATTAATATTCGTCAAACAAATAGATATTGTGTCAAAATTGGCAGAACTGGAGAACTGGTCTAACAATAATTGGCAGAACTGGTCTAATTTCCATACAAAAATTCGTTTTAGAGATAAGAGGACAGGTAGGGAGACATACAGTTCATATTGATATAACAGTAGTTACCGGTATTAGTGTTACACTGCTGTATAGTCTGGTCTACTTTTTAAGGTCACAGAAAGTAGACATCACTTACATAATAGAGATGTAAACTATGGATGTCTTAGACGTATGACCTCTACACTGATCAGCGACTGATATAATAGAGAAGACTTAAAACCACAATAAATATGAGACCAATTAAACGAAAGTGAAAGACTATGCCCTGAATAGCAAACAACTTTCACTGCCCAGAGATATGTCTATTTCTCCTCAAAAAAATTGTTTCCTCTTATTAGCCAAATATTTTGGTCAAATAATTGTATACTTAATAGTATTGATGCCATTCCTATGACAATATGTTAACTCCCTTAAGAAGACTTGAGCTCTAGTTTTCCGTAAAAATTTTCAGTATATAATGGAATCGTTTTCTTCATTTCAAATCACATTCGCTTCTTGTATTGAAAAGCATTTTTCAGTAACTTATAAAACAATTTTATATTTTATTCTCAACTTTTAACTAATATTTTATTATTAGCAAAATGTTCCGAGTAAGTATTGCAATATAGCTTGTTGCATTTTAAAAATGTTTTAATGTTTGCCGATTTCTATATTTAAAAAAAAAAAAATTTCATAATTATGTTCTGCCTTACAGTTCGTTGTATTAGCCCTGACAGTCAGTCTTGCATACGCCGGTGGATATGGCGGTGGTTTTGGCGGTGGTTTGGCCGGTGGATTCGTTGGCGGCCTTAACGTCGGTCTGGGACATGGAGGAGGATATGGCGGTGGTCTTGCTTTAAATGGTGGTTATGGTGCCCGAGCCGTACATGCCGGTCCGATCCCAGCGGCCATCCAGTCGACCCGCACTTACGAACTTGTGCCAGTTGCCCTCAACTACGAAGCACCCATTCCCCAGACCATCGATGTGCCCGAGAACATCCAGCCGGTCAACATGATCTTCCGAACCCAATCCAGTCCATTGAATCTGCAGCAGATCCACACACCGGCCGCTCCCCAATTCGAGAGCACCCGATCCGAAGACGAGGCTTCAGTCGTGACTCACGAGAACTACAAACCCGTTATCCAGGAGTACAGAGAAGTCATCCAACCCTACCGTAAAATCGAACAGAGAGTACAACCAGTCATCGAGAATGTGCACACCGTAGTCGCCAAGGGTGAGGATTACAGAGCACCAGTAGCTCTGCACGCACCAGTTTTACACGAGGGTCCGCTACTGAGAGCACCCCTGCCTTTGTTGGGCAAAGGAGGCTATTAGTCGAGTGAAGCGAAAACGCAATCAATAGATATTGAACTTTACATTACATAGAAATCAAATGAAATTCATATTATGTTTTGCATTGAAATCATGTATTTTATTGACAAAAGAAAAATAAAATAATTTTGATTCAAATGATTCGATTTATTTTTTCAATAGGTCTTTGAAATAAGTTATCAAGCCAACTCAAAAATTCAATATTACCCAAACTTTCTCCAAAGTTAGTTGTTTAAAATATTCAATTGATTATTCAATTACAGTCACTGTACTATACTGTACTATACTGTACTGTACTGTACTTGCTCATTTTTAATTAAAATATCAGAAAATTTGAAAATATTTATCAAAAATTAGTGTAAATCGGTTTAAATATACAGTTATTTATTATACAGTATAAACATGGTAAGAGTAATAAATATTTCTTATATAGGATAGATCACAGAATGTCCTGGATGGATCTCGACGTTCAGTGTTATTGTGTTAGCATAATAATGATAATAAGCAGGGTGGATCACTATATGATATGCAGCAAAGTTTTGGACAAATATTAGGGCAATATTTCCAAAACATTATAGAATTTTTGTCCGCTTTAGTCATCCCTACAAATGATTGGAACAGATGTTCAATCACTGCTTAAATGTCTGACTGTATGTCGTTCGATGGGCGTAGGAGCTTGGCCTGGTTCCAATATGAGCACTCCTTTTGAGCAATGATAAAATATACTAGATTATTCGAATATTTAATTTGAGATATTTGTGCTAGCTGATCAACTAAAAATTTAAAATTAAATAACATAACAAACATTTTCATGCACCAACCCCCTTTCGGGAGACACTACCGAGCATCTTGGTTTACATGCATGGTTTTTACCTTGCGGTGTCGGTGGAGACAATGCTACGCCTCTAAGACTTTATAGGACAGGTGACTGGCCCATCGCAACTGCCAAATCCTGGCCCGCCTTGTCAAGGGCTTGAACTCCAGCTCTTCAGCTGACAGCCGTGGACTCCAACAAATGAGTTATATGGGGATATAGGGGGTGAACCCTCTGTGATTTTGACTGAGGCTGACCCCCCCCCCTCTGTTTTTTATGATTTGGAGGCGAAAACTAGAAATAATGGCGCTTTTAGAAAAAAAAATTGGTTAATTGTACCCCCTTTTCCAAAATTTGTGGCTTACCCCCCTGTCGTCAGACCCATTGCCTATCTCTGATATAGACGCTCTAATTAGTTAATAAATTAGAGAACATATTCCAGAAGAATATTTATTTTTACAATATACTGGTACACATTATAACTTGCAATTTAATTATCAAAACAATTATAAAAGTGTGCTGAAACAATCCTCCCAGATATTTAAATGCAATCAAGTTAATCATTCAGTAAAATATTAATATTTAAAACTACAGTAAACAGTAATAAAGCAATTATTGTTACAATTTGTAAACAAATCCAATCAAATGTAAAGCATATGATTAGAAGAATATATTAATATTAAATAAAATCTTATAATTAATTAAATTACATAATATTGTGTAATACTGTGTAGTACTGATACAATTAACCCCTGGCTATTTAACAATCAATAAACTTAATTGGGTCAAATTTAGGATATTTTTTGACTACATGCCTATTTTCTAGTCCATTATTGCAGTTATACTTGAACTTTATCCATCATTCTTTGTTGGGAAGATGATATGACCCACCCATCAAAATAGTCTAGCCTTCAAACTATATGGTATATAAGTTACCATTTCTTCTCATTTCAATTAACTTTCGCTTTCCTTTGCAAATAGAAAAGCATTCACTGGTATTCAGAATATTTGAAAAAATATTAATTTTCATTTATATCATATAGAATGTTGAGGGTAAGTAATCGGAACATTATTCTATAATCAATGTTTTAGTTAATTGAGTTTAAGTCAATTTTTAATATTAACGATAAGTATTAGAATTAAATCTTAATTTTTCTCTTCCTTACAGTTCGTTGTATTAGCGCTGACCGTAAGCTTGGCCTTTGCCGGTGGATATGGCGGTGGTCTCGGCGTTGGACTGGGTCTGGGTGTGAGACACCATGGATTGGGTCTTGGTCGTGCAGTTGGTCTTGGTGTTGGACATGGAGTTGGTCTTGGTTTTGGTCATGGAGTCGGTCTTGGTTTTGGTCATGGAGCTGGTCTTGCCTTGGCAGGAGGTTATGGTGCCCGAGCCGTACATGCCGGTCCCATCCCAGCAGCTGTCCACTCGACCCGCACCTACTCGCTTGTGCCGGTCCCAAGCCACTACGAGGCACCCATTGCCCAGACAATCGACATACCCCCGAATGTCCAGCCGGTGAACATTATCTTCCGAACCCAATCCAGTCCATTGAATCTGCAACAGATCCACACTCCGGCCGCTCCCCAATACGAGAGCACCCGATCCGAAGACGCGCCATCTGTTCTGACTCACGAGAACTACAAACCCGTTATCCAGGAGTACAGAGAAGTGATTCAACCCTTCCGTAACATTGAGCAGAGAATCCAACCCGTCATCGAAAATGTTCACACAGTAGTGGCCAAGGGTGATCACTACGGAGCTGCACCATTGGTTGGCCCAGTAGGTCACGTTGCGCATGGTTTAGTAGCCCCAGCACCGCTAGTAGGAGGACCGGTGCCACTGTTGGCGGGCAAAAGCTATTAAATGACGGAATAAATCGTAGAAAAGATATCGAACTTTACATTACATTGTATTCAGAAATATATATAAAAATGTATTTTATTGTTAAATAAAACAAAATTTATTGATTTGAAAATTGAGTTTTATTTTTTAATATTTTTTCTTGAAGTATAAGTGAAAGTGTTTGCTAACCTAGGACAAACTTTATATCCAAGTGTTTGTCCAAGGTGTTGGTTCAATCTATGTTCAATCTTTGTGTAAAATAATTTTTAAATCATCTTTATTATCAAATGTCATGCTATAAAGTGAGCATGTTAAAATTAACCAGTTTGCCTGAATTACAGTTTTCTGAACCTATTTGGGTAAAATTATTCTTGGTTTAATAAAATATGCTGGATAAAATTTTAAATATTTGACTGTGCTTTAAGTTTTTGATAGTATCGCTAAAATAAGTCTTTATTGCTTTAAAATAGTCGTTATATTGTATTCAGTGTTTTCGCCCGGCTGTAGAAAGTCAGGTGACTTTTGGGATTATTATTATTCTCTCGCAGACCTAATGTTAAAAATGTGAAGCAAGAGAGGGTCAGATGGCTGCGAGATGAATGCTGGGAGAGGGATGC
>JAQIWA010001130.1:0-20996 GCA_034693305.1 Eueremaeus valkanovi
ACGCACAGACTCACTGCCGGTATTCGGCTTTCAGACTATTGAATGTGTATTCCGTGTCATTCAGTGCATGCGTTTTGGCATCATTTCTCTCTTCATATTCAGCATCGGATCAGTTCTTCAGAACTTACCGCCATCTGTACCTATGGCAACGAAGGATTTGACTTTGGGTAGAATTCTGAACAATCAGAAACCTTGTCAGACAATTGTATAAATGCCTTAATCTCTTAAGAATTAAAGTTAATTTTTTTGAATAACAATTTGTATACAATAATAAGATTAAATGTTTTTCGTTAAAAATTCCTCTGCATTAGAAATATGTCCTAGCTTCAATCCAGTTTTTAATCTTGTTTTAAATTCTGGCAAATTGGTCGTAATATTTATGAATAATATTTAATCTTGATGTATTCTATTTTTTCTTTGAATGACTTATGAGTTGGTATTATAAATATTTTTGCTCAGTTTATAAATATATAATTTTAAATAATTAATTATAAGTATCGCTGAAGAGTAGGTTCAATACAGAGATGCCGATTGTTGACAATTATGGTATCAATATAAACCATATACTTTAAATATGTTTCAATAAGAAATTAAATAAAGGATATAGAACATATTCTAGTTGTTGTCGTATAATGAATCGTGATTTTAATTGAAGCATGTGGTTAGCATGGTCATTTATATTTGTTCAGTATTACAAAACATTTTAATAACGTTATTCTTCGTATGAATTGATTTTCGCAAAACATTGTTTGAATTAATTAATAATTCTGAAAGCGATCGAAACGATTAATCAGAATTGAAATTAACAGACGGTTTAGAAGAATCAACCAATAGTTTCGAAAACTGATCAGTAGATTATTTTATTCTTTATCCATTTTAAAAGTATATAAACTCAATTATTACTGATATTTTACAATTCAAAACATTGTTCTCTATTTCATAAGTAATCGAAAAAAAAACAATATTTTCAAAAATGAATTCTTTGATTCACATAATGTTTTTGTCGATTGCATTGACTTTCGGTTAGATTTTTGTTTGAATTCTGTAATGAATTAAGAATTTTAATAATAATTTCTATTTTTCTTCACAACAGTCTCAGCGATGCCGACACTGAATGAGTCCCGAACTGACATACAGTGTGTTAAAAGACGTATCAATGAATTGGATGGTTTGAGCCCGGATCAATTATTTAACTTAACTCAAGAGAACCTACAAATTGCGAACCAAATGGTCGCCAAAAGAGCTGAAATCGCGAAACAAAACGGTTTGAAATGTTATTACGATTTCAATACCGCATATGCGCCGGCAGTTCAGAAGATTATGGGTCCGGAAGGGGAAAAGGATGTTTTGAAAAAGGCCAGGAATGATAAGGAGAAGAACAGTGCCCTCAAAGAGATCGCAACTATGACTCAAATGATTAGATGTGATGAGGAATACAGAGCCAAACACTCCAACGATTCGGTTGAATGCAATCTTCTGGAGAGAAATGGCGGCGCTTTGGCCGAGTATACTATGCGGGAACCGGCTATAGAAACTGTTATGGGTATCGGAGGACATGCACTGAAAGTTTTGTCCCCTCCTATGGCTTCAGTTGTGACTCAGGTATGCATTAATAATATTATAAAAATCTAAAGAATTCTATTCTTGTATTCATTGCTTGCATTCATCAGATGAGAGATCTGTATAAACATCTCTACGCGAACGGCAAGAAGTGTGCCCTCAATGGAGATCTGCCGACAGACCAGAGATGCCGTAATCTTAAGATTTTTAACTTAGAATTGCGTCGATTAGTAGAGTTGGGCGAACTGGCCGGTGCTTCCAAACTACCCGGACTGTGAACAGTAGTTGAACTTAATTTCAATAATTGATTGAATTGAATAAAATATACTTTTATTTATTGCTTGTCTATTCATTAATTAAATAGAAATCCAATTTACAGTATTGTTGTCTAATAGCTGGGGTAAAGAGAGGGCTAATTGTAATAATAATAATAATAATAATAAGCATAAATTCATTGTTATCGCGCGAATTATTAGTTCATAAATATAGAGCGCGGGTCAAATTCAAATGTTTAATAATAGAAAACAATATATTTTAAAGTGTTATTCAATTTACAAATTCTACTGTAATTGCGAACAAAAAACCGAAACTTCTATTGCAATCGCTTTCGTTAATCAAATAACAAAATACAGAAATATTTTTAAGATCTGATTGTATTCGCACTGAAGTCCAGAATTCAAAATAATTTTAAAGAAATGTTTAGTTTTGTTCTAAAAGTCAGGATTTGTTTAATTATTTTACCGATTCTTCGAACCAATTGCAAAGATCTGACGGAATTGTGTTCGGATGATAAGCCAATTGATTCGGCCATCAATTTCCGTGACACCAGTATCATTACAAAAGGAGACAATGTCTGGAATTTCACGACTGGAAGTGTTGAGACTATTGTTGGCCCGAAGACTATCGAAGACATGTTCGCGGATACGAAATTGGATTCAATTGACGCCGGATTTCATATAACAACCGATGAATTTTCGGCAGACGATAACACCCGAAGAATGATAAGTTTGGCCTTCATTATGAGTGAACAGAACTACTACCTGGTCAATTATATCATCAATTCAAACCGCGAATTCACCAATTATAAATTGGCATCCAGGCCAGAGTTCATTCCCTTCAATCTATCGACTATGGGTTCAATCCAATCGCTAACCGACACAAGTGTCCAGAGAGCAGATGCGGCCCTATTCAGGAAGAGTACGTTCGAAGCACTCATTTTTGTTGGACTCGATGTCTATGTTCTCAAAGATTTCCGCCAATGGACTAAAAATCCATTGACTATTGAGAAGAAGACAATGAAAGAAGTGATTGGAGTGAATGAAATCATTTATGCGGCGCTCGAATCAAACGACGATTTCATACTTATATTCAGATATCACTACTGTTCGGTCAAATGGGCAGACCTGAAGTGCGAGAAGAAGTTGTTTACCGAATATTTCGGATGCAATACATCAACAACTGGTCATTTGCTAACGACTGACCCTTTGCTAACGACTGACCCTTCGATAACGACTGACACTTTGCTAACGACTGACCCTTCGATAACGACTGACCCTTTGATAACAACTGACCCTTTGCTAACGACTGACCCTTTGGTAACGACTGATCCTTTGCTAACGACTGGCCCGACTGCATCAGATCCTAAGACAAGCCAAGAGGGAACGGCCCGAACAGCTAAAAATTCTGGATCGGATGGCATCCCTATCTGGGCTATCGTTACAATTGTTTTGTTGGCTTTGTTCGTAATAATCGCGATAATAGTTATAATGATTATTATACGCAAAGCAAGTACTGATCTGAAGAAGAATCCGAAATCATTGTCTTCAAAGAGCGAGACTCTTTCAGAGGCCTTCTCTGCGATTAAAGGAAAATAAATCGCTTTATATTTATCTCTAAATTATTTCTTAATATTTATTATTTAAATAATATTCTCATTATTTCTGAATAAACTTTTGATTATAACAAACAGAAAATCTATTTTTTTGGACAATAAGCTCAATGTTTCAGAAGTAAAACCATTCTATCAGTGCTATCAGATGGCGGATCAGAAGTGAGGATCTGTTCTGAAACTGTTCTGATGGATGAGTGGCTTTGAACGCATGCACTGAACAGACACAACAATCCGGTGTTCAGACCGAAAGAGCCGGCAATGAGTTTGTGTTCAGAAATCATGGAATAGTTGTTTCGGATTTACATTATTAGCACAACTGTAAGGATAGGACTCATATGAACGCTGTCTACAGAACTGACTCTCC
Organism: Eueremaeus valkanovi; assembly: GCA_034693305.1. Lineage (NCBI taxonomy): Eukaryota > Metazoa > Arthropoda > Arachnida > Sarcoptiformes > Eremaeidae > Eueremaeus > Eueremaeus valkanovi. The sequence goes on from JAQIWA010001130.1 coordinate 3,816, forward strand.
AATGGATTGGATTCTGAGGCAGAATAACAAAAATATTTCTTTAAATTAATAGAAATGATTTCAAACTTAAATATAATAGTTTTGAAAAATGACTTTAAGAACATATTGTGTATATTCTCGATGTGTTTGAGAAAACTTTGAATTTTTAAGTGAATTATTGTTTTACTTCTTCTCTCATATAAAACAAACCAAGTTTTTGGAGAAAACTCAAGAATTATGTTCTGTTTGTGTGCTTAATATTTAATTGGTTTTTCATAATATTCTGGATCTAATATAGAGCTGAATATAACAGTTGTTTCGTGAATGTTGTGATCAAGTGCTGACAAAACTGGACTACTTTTGAATTATACGAATATTTGCAGTTTTGAGTCAAATATACGAATATTTGTTAATATTTGAGAGACTCTATCGTCGATACAATCCATTGCATACGACAGACAAGAGAAGCACAAAATATCAAGTTTTGAATATAATGTCAAACAAATAAATGCCAATAATATGATTACATGTTATTCCGATTCATCCATAATATTCACTCTATCTATCATTTTATTAACTTTTTCGACCCAAAGGATTAAAGGTATTTAACCATGTTACTTTTGACATTAATACTTGCTGTACAATAATTATCATCATTGCTATCATTAATGTATCTGTTATTCAGTAATAAACAAAAATAATATACAGTCTTCTAAAGACTGAGAAAAGGCTTATATTTAATGCAATCTATCACTGAATACATTTGAAAAGTAAACATATTTTCATTATTCTTGATATGAATACAATATTCTCTATATTTTGTATTTTAATTTCGGAATAAAATTCATTTTTCAGTCACTCATAAAAGCATTTGATGCGTGAAATTATATACGACTTTATATTTATGATTTCAAATGAATATAATTTTTAAATTAATGTAATAATCATTAGAATATATGATTTCTAATGTAATTTGTATTTCGCGAAGAATTTTCATTTATTTTCATTTAAATATTTATGGTTTCCCTCCAAAACTCAGTGAATAGCACAGAGAGGGAGGAAAGAGAAGAGAAACTGAATATCGGAATACTTGACGCTATGAATGAATGAATGCAGACATTAGTCGAGAAATATTTTGTTGCAAACAATAATAAGCAGAGACTTTGGCTTTGCTTTCGATGTTTTGCTGTCAATAGAAATGTTTTGAAGGTTTCAGAGGAGAAAAAAAGTTTTTGTTTGCAATCAATAATTTTAAACTCCCTTTCAATGTCTAATTGACTGAATATTTTCAAAGACATAGCTTCTGAAAAATGTCTTCCCTTTACTGAAAATATGCGAAGATTTTTGGGTAAATTTAACCCAAAATATTTCAAAGCCTTATCATTTGTTCGTATTTACAATTTTGAAAACAATATATAAGTTATTTGCAGAGTATTTACATTTGTGTTAAATAATAATAATATCTTCAAAGTCTATGTCAGTTATACTATAAGAGTGTATAATATTTTGCGTTACGAGAGAAGAGGGCATACATTGCATACATTCATAGATAATATTTTAGAGTTCACTCTCTCTGTAGAGTGAATGGCAATGAAACTGCAAACTATGCCCTTTCGTATAACAGGGTTTGCTTGTCCTTAGCCTAACCTCACCTCCCATTCTGGCAAAATAGGTGCAGTGCTAGTGCTGTCTCTCCTCTGGCATATTCTCCATTGCTTTTTACAGTTGCCGACGACTTGCCCAACAACTCTAACAACTATTTAACCATTTGGGCTCTGCCGGCGCTCTACCATAGTTTTAGACAGGCTTTGCTTAGTTGTATGCCTGTGTGCAGAGAGTGAAGCCGTTTATTCAATGGTTCACTTGAATGCAAGTTAAGACCAAACACTCGTAAAATACTACGTAAAGTCCTGATGACCTCTAAGGCTGGCTCTGAAGTTCACCAGAAATTAAAGCCTTAACTAAACGGCTGAGACTTTAATTTTTATTATTCTTTTCACTCTTATTCTTATCTTATGCTATGTTTTGGGCTTTTCTTTTGTGTCTCAATATTAGACAACAGACTAGTATTGGATAACATAATAATAGTCTGACTGAGTCTCCAATTCTTTCTTCCATAACAATCATCGATCGATAGAATAAAAGCTTTTTTTGAATCAAATTTTTTTGTGTCCATTAATGATAAGCATTGAATTCGATTGACTAAACATTCGTTGAGCCTATTGTTCAGGTATTCTGCGATCCATTAGTATTGTATTATCGGTTAAAATATTTCTCTTAATATTATTTCTTTATTAAATTCATTGATGTCTTGAACTTTCACTGCTATTGTAGAGACAGATCTCTATTTCGATGACTTTCACTCTCTTTTCCTCACATCTGGAAAAAGTCAGGTTTTGCGCGATCTATGAAATAATGATAACTCATATCTGCAGTACAATAGTTAGCGAATATTGTACTGTATTTCAGATGAATCTCTTCAGCAGACATACGGTTCGTACAACAGTTCCCTATCATTGTGTAGAACAAAATTAGCTCTAATACTAACAGATGAGACGAGAGCTGCAAATCCTCTCTGCATTCAAATTCGTGTTCAGTATTAGCTTCGGTTCAGTTCAGTGTTCGCTCTGTTCTTCTGTTTTCTGTTCACTCATATAATAATTATTGTTCTCTAATTTATCGCTAAAATAATGGATGACTTATATGAATGCAATATTAATAATATCTAACATAACGTGAATTTTTTTTCGGTACTCGACTTCAACTCACGCCTGATCGTGATCTCATAAAAATCATATATAAAATAACAATAAACAGAATAACAGTGCGATCTCACAGTTGCCGCACATATTGAGCATAAAAATAAAATTATTATATTTAAGGGACGAATGTATGAAATACTGTGTTATTGTATAATAGATATACTTTTAAACTCTGCAATATTTTCATACTTTCTTCTTATTTGCCGTTAATATACACTGCAATCAATGTTATGCTAACCTGAGCTTTGAATCTAATCATTTCCCACGACTATCGGCCGACCATTACAACCATCTCTACTGCACTTCTTCTCTACTCTTTGCCATTCTTTCACATTCTCTTCACTACTACTTATGTATATCTAATATAACATTATCCAGACTTTACTTTCACATCAACAATAGCCAAGCTCAACGAATCAGGGTTACCAAACCATATCAAAATTTCTCCTGGCATTTGTCCTATTTTATTTTTGAACCCTACACCTTCTTGGCAGTCCCTCACAGAACACATGCATACGAACAGATGCACTGCTTTTATATAAATGTTTTTCATTTTTTCATTCCTTCCTTAGAATATGTGTGACTTTTGGTTAGTTTATAAATGGTTTACCTTTTCTGTGTCTGACTCTGAAATAAATATAAATATTTTTCTCTACTCTTATTGTGTCTAAAGAACATGTTCTTCATATGAGAGCATAAAAACCAAAACATATTTCAAACATAATATTTAGTGAGTTTAATAATACGATTAGCTCTACTCATATTGCCTTTGATTTATTCTTTTGTTTATAATTGAATATATATTGTGTTGTCTTCACATTAGTATAACTAAATTATATTATAAACAGATGTATTCTCAACACTATTTTGATGATTACAGTTAATAAAAATTATTAATAATTCTGTTTATTTTAAATCTAAAATGCATTCAATCTTTAAAATAGTTCTGAAGTTTAATAATAAATAATTTTTTAGAATATAAAACAAAAAATACTGGAATTTGTTGACTGAATTCAATACATTAAGAGCTGAGATGAAACATATCGTGTTTAGTTATCTTAGCTCAGGTTACTTTTTCTATTTATTTATTAAATATGTTTATTATAAAGTGTTTGAATTTCATCGAAAAAATTGTATAAAAAATAAAATAAATTCATTACAAAAAACCAAATTCTTTAACATAAGGACTTGGATTACATATAATATTTTTCATAACTTTACGCAATTAGGATCCGATGAAAGGGAACGAAGTTTTGGCATCAGTTCTGAGAGAGAGAGGGAGAGAGAGAAAAAAAAGATAAATATTATAAAAATAAAATATCAGTATATATAACATGTTTAGAGAAACGTATCGAAAGAAAAATATACAGAAAAGTGAATTCTGTTTATATATTACAATATTTTCATTCGTCATATGTTATAACAGAGTTAGGCCAACAGATAAGGGCAAAGATGACTGACTAGTGTTAGAGACTCTGATGTGAGAGATGTTTCAGTGAATATATTGAGCAAAAAGTAGTGAAAAATATAGTGAATATAATTTGAAAATAGATTTTTCATTAGACTTGAGTCAAATTCATTGCCAGCGGTCTTAAAATATTATGTATACGGAAATGAAAAGTGAAAATGAGTTACAAAACTGTTTTGAAGGAACAGTATTACACAGAATATTCTATTACATGTGTGAGAGTCAGTGCAATACACTCTTTACTACTCACTAAAAATCTACTTTAAATTCAGAGCAAAAGTAAATTTATTTTCATAGACTCATACCATTCAAGGCTTTAGTTCTGTTTTATTAACTAATTTAAAGCATTTCCTAAAATATGTAATTCTCTTAAAAATATATATTATTTCTGATTTGAAAATCCATTTCAACTCTTTTAGTATGAACTGTTCAAAAAGAGCATTAAAGCTAAAATATTTTATATTTATTTTAATGTTTTCATAAATTATATTTATATAACAATAATTCAAAAAATATATTTTATCCGAGAATATCATTACAGATATATTTATTTTTCTAATTACGTGAGAAAACGAAAACTTAAAGCCATAAAAATTTTTATATTCAAATTAGTTGTATTTGAGTGAAAAATCATCAAAACATTCATTTAGATTATGATTCGCTCTGTTTTGCATTCGTGTTAACGTTAATTAATATCTATAATAAAAATAATTGTCTGAAACAGCCATTTGTTAGAAGTTTTTTAATACAAATTAGAAATGAAATATTCTCTACTATTCTCTCAGTTAGAGTGCAGTGAAAATAGAAAGTGAATAGAAATTTATAAAATCAAAAAAAAAGAAGAAAAAAAAATTATAATTTCATTCATTGCTTTGCATTAATCACTGTTTTCTCTTCACTCAAAGCCTTTATAGAAACCAATAATTTTTTGTTTCAGTGCAATGAACTCATACTTCTCTATAATTTTTTTCCTTTTGATAATTAGATAAATATAATCAAAAAGTGAGAAAACATTAATCGATATTAAATGAATTCAGCAATGCTACGGGAGCTCAGTGTAGTGCTACTCCCCCTAGAATTTAAAATCTACAAATATACCTACTAGCATTTTATGCTACTTTATATTCACCGTGGTTCACCAATTTCAAGGGATAACTGGCCATATGTTGGCCCCTTTGGATCGTTGACCGAATAATTTTCGAAGAATTTTATAAAATAATAATTTTATCGATTATTTCATAAATCAATACACATGTGTTGAGTCAAATGCAATAAAATCGTATTCTGTGACAAACAAGCTCTGGTCAATTTATGTATTCTCATGTAATTTTGTCTTAAAGTTTAGTTGAACTGCATTTTTATGGATGATTTTGAATATGAAAGAAAGTAGTATAATATTAGTTCACTTTTCTGTTCTCCGTTCGACTGTTTATTTATCCAATAATTCTATCATAAGATTAGCTGAGAATCTATTAGTTGTAGCGATAGATCTGTGTATCCAAAAGTGTAACACTTGAATGAATCAGTATTTGTCAGACATTTCTTTCCCTCTCATTGCCAGTCAGTTGAGTGACATATGGGCTCTGATTATACGAGCTTTCAATGTATGATATGTTTGAACCTTAACCTGAAAATGGAGAGAAAAATCTCGTTTTTAAGGCAAATACTGTATATTTAAACGTCGTTTTGAGAAATATAACGATGAGTTTCATACGAGTGAAACAGACATCAATTGTACAGCTCTTAACATACACTCAAAGCATAGTCTCATTACTTTCGCGAATAGTTTGTTTGGAAATAACTATTAAATTGTTTAATGTGTGGTCTCCTCTCTCTTCCCTCTCTTGCTCTGCCATATCTGCTAACTGTAAGCCATCAGTATTAGGGAGAGACAGATCAGACACTAAGATGTGAGCTCTATGTGTGCACATAAACAGCCCGAACCTAACGAATTTCAAGGACCTGTACTATACCATTGAAAGCTGACTAAGAATTTGTTTATTTTTTTATCTCCACTCAAAGCACACCTAATTTTAGGCCCACTTTGCTCTTTGGACTGACATTACAGTACAAGAAAATACTTATTTGTTTTAAACGTTTTTTTGAATCTAAGCTTAAATTATGAAAAACTGTTTACTCCTCGAAGTAATTGCTCTCTTATTTGAATTCATTTATCAAAACTTGATTTTTAAGATTTCTATTATTTTATTTGACTTTTGAAAATTGCAGTTCATTTTTATGTCTCCTTTTCTGACGCTTTAAATGAAGATTTAATGCTAAAAATGATCAGAATAATAGCTGGGATGAAATATGTACCCAAACGTATTCAAATCAATTGTTTTGAGTCTAATAATTAATTTATGCCTTTTTTGTTGATTATAATTGTAATCAGAATACGTTTTTCTGCCTTCTTATGCATTATTTTATTATTAATATTAAAAATTCATTTATTATTAAAAGAGGAAATAATTTTGAAGACTATTATTAATATTAGGAGTGAAGTCATTCCACCCGTTATTAAATATAAAAATTTTAATTGTATTCTCTGTCTCAGACCTGATATTAAATAATAAACATTTAATGTTCAGAATTTTAAAACATGAATAAACAGTAAATAGGAATAGAGTAAAGTACCCTAAAGTACCCTGGAGAGTTATTGAGTCAATCATCATAGTGTAGAATAAATAAGGTTAATTAAAAAAAGCTCATCTATTCATTGAATAATAAAAGTAAAGCTGAATTTTTGTTCAGATAATTAAGTGTGTTTTGAGTATGAGTTTTATGAATCTATGTCTGTCTAACCGTACAGTACATACAGTACAGCAGAATATTATACAAAACAGCTGTTTATATGTGACAATCGCTGCGAACAATAATTTATTGCAAAACGCATTTCAGTCAGACTTTTTGAATTCACTGCTTATTTATTATAGCCGTTAATGACTCTCTCTCTCTCTCTCTCTCTCTCTCTCTCTCTCTCTCTCTCCCCGACTATTTATTTTTCAACAATTGCTTGGGCAAAGTATTTCTTAAAACACATAATATTTTAGGAATACTCACAGTATTTGCATTACAATTGTTTTCAAATGAAAAACTGGTATTTCAACCCATATTATAAGCTACCAAGTTTATAAATATAGATATAGCGTGTTCATGCAAAAACTTTGTAGGTTTTTCAACAAGAGTTTTAAAAACCGTTGAAAGCATAAAATTGCATCTTTATAAGTTTTTTTCTCTTAAAAAATCAAATAGGTAGTGCGAAAAACATAAAAAATGCACTTGTCACTTAACAGCACGCTATAGTGTAGCACATATTTTGTCGCATTAGTTATAAAACAAATATTTTTTTATAACTAAATCTTATTTATGAATTTGTTTGCTTAACGATATGTATAGACTGTATGGTCTCTGATCTTAAGTCTGAATAATGGATTCGTAAATAACAAATCAAAAGACTTGAGATCTTATGTAAGGACAGAATTGATCCGAAAGTTTGAATGTGTGTTAACAACAAGAGTAAAGCTCTTTCCAGTGAAAGCCCATTCCATTGCCATTCCCTGTCTGTTCCCTAAAGTATTCACACTATAGACAAATGAAAATCCTAACGAATTAATCACTTCTATCGCTGACTTTTATGACTTAACCGAATTTCTTCTGAGTCTCACTGTTTAAACATAACTAAAATACTCTTGCATTTAGTTTATGGCCGAAAAAATATTAGTTAAGAGAAGAATATTGGGTTTCAAACATTTGTCGCTCAAGAATATAGTCATTTGATTTACGATTTTAACTGAAATCTCAAAATATTTATCATTTTGTGAATAACTAAATTGCAATGAAATTGTTTCCCATTATATCAATAAGTTTTCGTCTAATTATTCAAATCACAGAAAAACTTATTTTAAAAGTTATTTTCTCTGATTTATCGCTCATTTCAAGGAAAAGTAAGGATTTTTCATATTTAATATTTCTATTGCATTGAATAACAATTATATTTTATTATTTTTATTACAAAAATAAATATTTAATTATAATTTATAATATAAACCGAATAATAATTTTCTTATTGACTCGTTAGAAGGCTGAAACCAATGATTACATAACTTTGTCTCTAATCAAATATCTGAGACTATGAGTGAGAGTATTGGCTAAAAATAACGGCAAACATACAAATCAAATCAAATCAATCATTCAATCATTAAATAATGAATACATAAAAACACATTTTCCTCTCCGACCGCAATGTCTGTCAATATTAATCTGGTTCTTATGTTTCTCTTAGAAAATCAATTTATCGACAAAAAAGTGCTTTTATATAAATATATCCAATATTTGATGCTTTAGTTTATATTCCTATGCTTTTATCACTTGTGGCGGAAAATACATGTTTTAGTATATACTAAATGAAAGTAACGTTTGAACAAATATTTACCAAATTTTAGACACAATTTGATTGTCTTATAATCTATAAGAATAAGAAAAATAAGTGATTTTTTTTATTATTTTGATAATAAATAATAAAGTTTTTGTTTTATGTGTCGTATCATTAATTATGGATCAGTTGCTCACATATTTCCAACTGTTTTAACAATTTCTTTGAGCTATGCTTTTGTTGAAAAATTCATTGAAAATACACTACTTATTGAAGTAAAATAAGTTAAATTGAATTCATTCTTAATAAGTATTCGCACTATTTGTTTGTTAGTATAAATTTAATTGCTTTCTAATTGAAAAAACACTATTCCTTACAATTAGTTTTCTTGTCTTTCAATTTATTCAAAAACATATTTTCTCTCCAATTCATTAAAATTAATTTATTCGTCTGAATAGTAATCTGTTTTACTTTCAATCGAGTTATTCGCTTATATAATATTAAATGGAATTTAATATTATTTTTAAACCTGAATAAAGAAGAAAAAAAGAGTTCAGAACATTTTAAGCCGACTCTTCTCTGTAAGTCTTTATTTTAAAAATTCTCGAGAGAATTGAGAAATAGAAAACATAGAAATATTTTAATCCATTAATAAGTTTACTCGTATTGTATGAAAAAACCATTATATTTGAAAACATTTCAAAATTTGAGCCGAACCACATTTGAATAAAATAGTGAAATATGTATTAATTGAACTATTTTCGACTAAATTTGTTTGAAATTAATGAAATGCTATGAATTTGATAGAGTACCTTTTAATATATTGATTTTTGCCTCATGCTCAATTGGAAAATAGTTATGTCGACATATTCTGTGTCATTATTTGCAATTCAATTGTAATATTAATTCTATTATTTATTCTGAATATTCTCATACATTGACTGAATATTTTCATCTTATTATTTGTGCTCTCAATCAATAAACAGCTTTACTTACAAAACATTTAGTCTAATAATAAATGTGAAGTTGTTTTTGCCTAAAACCATACGACAGTTCATAAGACTTCACAGTAATGAACGATATGTTATGCAACCAAATGAATAGAATAGACTCAAAGAGTGTGTATTCAATAGAGTGTAGAAATGTTGCCAACAATAACATGAATAGCAGTGCCTATTAATTAGTCTAAATATACTGGTATTACATATAATACTGTACTCTATATTACAGGCAAATAAATTCCACTCAAAAAGACTTTATTTTTTTTTGCTGAATATAAGTCTAGAAATAATTGAATACATTATATTCGGCTCAGTTTTGATCTAAATTCTGGATCAATTATAATGCAGTGTTAATTACAATGATTCGCCAATCGGTGTGAACATGATACCTATTTCACCCTGTTACAATAGAATGCTGATTGTGTTAAATGCCGACAATAATTATATATTTCATCACTTCATCCATATTATAGTTTTTTTCCATATTTTTTCGATCAGTCATTCTTTAATTTTTTTAGTGTTAATTATAATTACATTCTTTGCTATACTATGAATATGAACTCAAATGTATAAAACTAATTGTGCTTAATCATATTCTAATCTCAAGCCATTCCCTCTGTTCTATTATAAAAAAAATAATATAACATTCAGACTATGCAAATCAGAATTTTATTCATATTTATATATAATTTTTGTGCTTATAATTATAGATTAGACTAAAAATATATTTCCGTTTAATTAAATCTAATTTGAGTTCTTATAACTGAATGAACTTATGGCTAAAATAAAGTCTAATCGAGTTAAGCACAAGAATTCCTATTCACTTATTTCTATTTTTTAAAAAAAATACTCCAAAAGAAAAAAAATTTAAAAACATTTGTGAACTAAAAAATAATATTAAAAAAGGCCTTAATTTTTATAAATGAAAATTTGCTGCTCTTCTGAATTGAATTCAGCTTTTATTCAAATTCTATTATCATTATAAACATTAAACATAAAACCTTAAAAAGAAGTTCACTAATAGTGTAGTTACAGTGAACACACGTCTGATGTTTTCCCTAAAGTCATTCAAGTCAGTCAATAGCCTGTTCCGACGTTACTATTATTTTTCATTAACTCTATTTCGTGAATATCATGAATAAAATATCGCCAAAAAAGAGCTTTTGGTTTAGACTTATATTAAAGTTTGAGAAAAGCGTCGCTTTTGTGTTGTGTGCGGAAAGTTGTGGGAAATCTGTTTCCTCTTTCCATACAAACCGTAGTTATATTGGATACGAAATGAAGAGAAAACACAAGATTTGTGTGGAATAGACTTTGAAGGCATCTCTCAGATGAATGAGGCCTCAGATCTAATATGTTTCTGACCGTAACAGCGCTAACAACCATAAGAATAGATTGAGTCATATAGTCATTGGCTTTCGTTGTGTTTAATACTAATAATTAACTGAATATAAAATTATTCATTTGTTTTATGAAAACAATCTTCACTTCACTCTACTCTGGCTTTTACTCCGTTTTCTATCCTTTTCTTTCGTATCTATTATTAAATGAGACGAAAAGAGATAATTTAATACAACACTAAATGGATTAGTGATGTAATAGAGAACAAAATGAGAGAAAAAATCATTTTCACTAAAAGTAAACTATAATATGAAAGCACTGTACTCTCTGTTCATTAAGTATGCGCACAGTATTCATATTCAGAATTTATTACCAAAAATATATTTAATATTCTATTTGTCTATACATTTGCTTAAAGTTTAAATACAACTATATTCTAATATTATGCGTTGTCATTACCTGGAACAGTTGAAAAGATCGTGTAGTAAAATAAAGTAATGTTCAGTTTTGAAAGCAGATTGTATTTAAAGAATATTTTCAATGATATTATATATCTCTTGTTATTATATGAATTATAGACTCAGTTATACTTTTATACTCTGATTATCGTTCAGAACATACAATGCGAACGATAGAGAAGAATGAAAAATATATTAATAAAAGAAGAGTAAAAACATTATCAGATTTCATATCTATATTACACTTATGTTTTGAAAAATCGCTTTGAAATACATTCTATATATTAGGAAGTGTTTCAGCAAAAAAGCTTTCAAATAATATCTCTCTCCCGACTGGTTCTGTTGAAAACTGTACTATCAGTGGGTTTCTGGGTTTGACAACACTCGGTGTGAATATTCAACACTAGACTGACTAATGTTATTGTTCTTTACTGTTAATCAAAATCATATTTTATTCAGATATTCATGAAATTCAATTACAGAGAGTATACTCTTATCTGCTGTTAGAGGCGAGCGATAGCTTTGAAATCTTTTTTATATCAATTTTTTTAATTATGAATTATTATTCTCTCCTTTGAAAGAAAATATTACTTTTAATGAGAATTTTTTTTTATACTAAAGCGAAAAAACGAAATTAAATGTTAGCTAAAAAATGACAATTATGTAAATTTTTACTCCATTTCGAGCTAATCGTATTCAAAACGGATAGAAATTGTGTATATCTTTGAAGTCTTTCCGCTTTATATATATGTTAATGAAAAGACCTGAAAATCTAATGACTTCTCGATTGAAATTTCCGTAAATCACATATCGATTCAGAAACAGAATAATCAATATATTAAATAAGAGATAAACGCAATGATCGAAAGGGAAATACAGATAAAAAAGTATTTGCAAATACATTACAACTAATCAGAGGTTTTGTAGGCATTTAATTGAGGCTAAAAACAGACATTTCATATCCAATTAGATATTTAGATCAAAGATATGCACATTTTTAGTAGTATTTAATTTAATTAATTTAAATACTAATTATTATTATTATTATTAATACTTCTAATTAGTTCTCACATAATCTTAACTCTGAATTTGTACTAATGATTACGACATTCATTAGTGATATGCGAAATGTCGTCAACAAAATTATTTTTCTTTATTATATTCTTTATATTATATTAAGTAATATTCGGCTCATATTTGAAGAATTCGATGGACAGCACAATAAGGAAGTCATCTGAGAGTCCAATGAAATTATATAATAGTGTTATTTGAGGCTTGAATTCATACGAATATATAATAATTATTATTAACAATAAAATAACAATATTTTTACGAATGAATATTCTTAATGTGTTTCCATTGAAAGCATGTTATTTTCATACACTGGACCGCATAGTGAGACCTAAAAACACTATTCAATGCTTAAGTCATTCAAATGTTTTGCTAAATAACATACAATAAACAGAATATTAATGATAAATGTTTTGCAAAAATATACTAATAATTAAAAAACATTACGAATAAAAAGAGAAAAATAGTTTTCTTTCTCTTTCTATCAATATTTGAATGTCTTTTCAAATAAAATCGTTTATAAATCAGTTGAAGAATAATTACTAAATCAAGAAATAAGTAATAAACTGAATGCGAATCTTAATAGGAATTCCGTTCAGAAGATATTTGAAAATAAATTTTCATTTATTTCTTTTTAATTAAATTCGAGTTCAAATATCTTTGTGTTAATTCATATTTAGTGTTAAGAAGCCATTAAATGCTAGGAATATCTTCTGAACATCAAAACCGGTCATCAACTCATCTGACACAAGCCATCAGCTCTGGTGTTCAGATTGGAGTCTAAAACATCTCTTTCTCTCAGCTCTGGATTGCATTCAACTTTATACAGTATAAGACTCGTCTCTAGTGTTGCTGTTGTTATGGTTTCGCTTAAAATTTTTTTTATTGCACTATAACTCCCGGCGGAGACAAATAGTTGTGACCAAACTTAAGATTAGGAGAGGGATGGGGAGAGAGAGAGAGAGAGAGAGAGAGAGAGAGAGAGAGAGAGAGAGAGAGAGAACTAAAAACAACATATTTTTATTTTATATAAAAATGAATTAATGGACGAAAACAACAAAAAGTGAATTTGTTTTATGAAATTTTATATTTTCAAACAGAAAAACATCGAAAAACTAAACTGTATTTCAATTTGCTTTCAAAGCATTGATTTTCAAAATTTTTATATTTTTGTCACTTATTTTCATAGTTTTATATTTCCGACAATTTTTATGTCAGAAAAGGGCACTGTTTTTGAGCCAATGTATGGTTTGTTCACATTCTTTGTCAGTTTTTGGCCAAAACGTCACTAATGTTTAGTTTGAGTCACAAATGCTGACGACAGGCACACATCGGTTGGCTCTCACTCTCCGGTCGTTGCATACATACAGCGGTCTGTCCTCTCTATCCCTCTCTCCTCCACAACGTGTGTCCTATTGTTCTTTTGACGGCACGGCTTGTCTTTCCCTCTTCAAAGTGTGCCCAACGCTACTTCTCCTTCCTCTGCGATTCAATATTTCATAGCCAGGGTAGCCAGACTCAACCAACCTAAATTGTCTAGCAGGGGTAACCGTTGCAATGAAGATGGATTACTCTAAAAATGACCACAAGTATAATATTGAGAAATAGTGTCAAAAGTAGTCCTAATGAGTGCTTAAAATGGTTTGTATTTAAATTTCATTGTCTTTGATATAAGAGTTTGTTTATAATAATGATAATAATTAACCCGTCTGGTCACCCCCTATTCAATTGTCTGCAGTTCCATCTCATCTCTATCTGTATCCCTCAGTCCAATCCCTCTCCACTATCCCTATCTGAACCCAACTCTCATTTCCTTCAATTCCTATCATTAGTGTTCGTGGAATTGGCTCTCGAATCGAGTCGTTCCCAATATATGACAAATAATAGACGAAATAGATATCAAATTAATAAATAGAAATCATTAATAGTCTGTCTTTTCGTACAATTAATTTCAAATAATTATTACGAATTGTTTGAATAATTGAGTAAAAAATATATTAATTGCACAAAAAAAAGTTATTGAAAAATAATGAGTTCATTAAACAACAAAAATAATGTTTCTTAAGATTTATACAAATATTTATTGCTTTTAAATTGAAATATTTGTTCAGAAGATATTGATATCAATACATGAGATATAAGAACTTCGATAAAGCCTTCACTGGCTTTGGAAGAGTCTATGACATCGACTGTAGAGAAAAGAAGAATATTTTCTTCCAAAGCATTGAACTCTTAATGTGTTCACCAAAAGTGAAATTAAAAGTTTTCGCTCCAGAAATGAATTTCAGTTATTTTGAACAAATATTAAATTAACTCATAAAACATTATTTCACGTATTTTTTTTAATGGCAGTCAACATAATCAACAAAAAAATTCTATAATTATCTTATTTTTTCATAAATTCATATTTCAGTTCAATGCATGTTCTTATACATTGAATGATAGAAAATATATAAGAATTGAAGACATTTAAGCATAGAGTGAGTGAATGAGACAATTCTAAAGATATTTATTTTTCAAAAATACCGTATCTTAACAATCGGTCTTCAGCTGAAAATTGCTTTTACTTTCATTTTTCTATCATTCGCTACATTATAGTGAAAAAATCATAAAATTATAGTCTGTTTGGCTTATATTGAATATGGAGTTGAGAGCAGAAAAATTGCATCAAATAATCCATTTTAGCCGATGTTCGCTCTCTTTTTCTGCCCTTAAAGTGCATTAACATTATAAATAATACATTCGTTGAATAAACTTTGTTTATTTTCTGCACTCAAGTACAGTACAGAACAGAATAAAAAATACTATTAATATGAATAACAGTTACTTTAGATTATTATTCCTTTAAATTCAAATATGAAACTCAATTCAGCGAATGCTTTCCAATGAATACTGAATTTGTTTTAATAACAATCTCATTGATAATAATTAAAGGAATTGAATCAATAAAATTGAAATAACGTATTGTTCTCTTAGTTATCATATAATACATATTCGGAAACATTTTCGGTTAAAGATATAAAATAATGGCTCAAAAAAAAGTAAAGAAATGTTTTATCTTTTAATATATAACAAGATATAAGAGAAAACTTGCTTTGCTTTGAGAAACAAAAATATAGAGAAGACATACGATTGGGGAGAATGCCATTCACACCAAAAAGTAAACTTCAAACTGGTTTTGGCCAAACATGTGATGGGCTTTGCTTTACTGGTCATATTTGAATATACGGCGTAAACCGCCCCGGGCTCATTTGGCTCTAGAATTTCGGTCTCAGATTTGAAGAATTTTTATTGCAGACACAACTCGTGTATTTGATTATATATTTACGATTTTTTTGGTAAATTTTTTCACACAATAACCGTATTTTAAACGCGATTGTAGCTTATGGTCAGGTATTGGTCAGTTCCAATGCAATGCATGGCTTAATTTTAAAAGTTTTCATTTATTTCATCGATTTTATTCAAAATCTCTAGTTTTGGACCCAATTTCAAAACACAACAAAAGATCCTTTCAGTCGATAGTAATCTATTTTTCTGCTCTTTAGATCATTTTAGAGAATCTTTTCAATGCATTTCATTTTAGCGAATAATTTATCATTTCTTTTATCACTCTTTGAAATACATACAAAATTTTTTATTATTATTTAAAAATAATTTTTATTATCATTATTATATCGGGTAATAAATTTTTTTATTCATATTGTATAAAATTGTTGCTATTTTTCAAATGATCAAGGACTACAGTATTCGAGTAGAATAACTGTAGAGTTGAATAATTAGCTGAAAATATATTTAATAAAATTTAAAAAAATATTGCATTTATTAATTGGAATCGTTTTATGCGATTAAAGCATAAAATACTGATTTGTCTTAAAGTATTATTTCTGTATATATTTTGCTCACAAATGAAAACATCAAAAAATAAATAAGAAATAAACAAATACTTCAATACATAATAAAACATTGATGTTATGAGTCGTGACACAAACTATTGGCAATAAATACCGCTAAATATAATAGAGATTTAAGAGATTATATTCGACTAAACATTTAATATTGAATGATATTAAGCCAAACACACAATAGGTTTATATGTATGAAGTTTTAGTGTAAATAATGAAAAAAAACTTTGTTTAAAATAGATTTTTGTTTACACAAAACCTAATGCTATAAATGGAAAGGCAAATGATTGGCCATAATTCCAGTGAGAGTGGAGATCAAGTCTGAACAGAAAATCCATTAGATATATCACATCAATTGCTTGTACACCAAGAGATCCAATTCCACAGCGATTCCGGTTTTTCTTTCTTCTGTGAACTTTTGATTTTCATTTCATTCATTCACTTCACACAAGAATTTGCTTTCTATTGATCTCCGACTCGGACTCAGAAAAAGTATTTTATATTTTATTTCATTAAATATAATTTCCACTCATTTTCCCCAATATATAGAACAAAATGAATACTATTTTACTGAAACACAATGTCTGCTAAAACACACATTCATTTGGAAGTCATTTTCATTAAAATCGGATTAAATACTTTGCCAACCATTACATACAGTAGTATGCAATCAAACGCAAGAGAATAACCAAAAAATATATATATTCTTATCATAAATATAGTATAGAATATAAAATATACACTAATTAGAGATTATGTTTAACTACAGAGCATAAATTTTTAAGCCTTCTTGGTGACAGACCAGAGTACGTGTATTATTATGACTG
>JAQIWA010001131.1:0-20996 GCA_034693305.1 Eueremaeus valkanovi
TGCTGATTCAAAAAATATATACATTGCCAGGGTTATTAAAATCCTGAAAGCTCAAAATTTGAAAAAACTAGAATCGTTAAGACCATTTGCCATTTATACACGTTACAATGGCCATCGGCCGTAACAAATTTATATATATAATACATAAGTCCTAGGTGATAATTTGCAAAAGTAAATCAGAAAACGCGTGCAAACATAGCCCCTTGGTTAACGTTGTTAATTTACGGTAAATTATGATTCGGTGGTAAATTTACCGTAAATTTACTTATAGGTGGTAAATTATGCAATATGTAAAACATGTGAATTATACTGTTATTGGTACTTATATGCCTAAAAACAATAAAATTAATAGATTTATATTGACAATACTTTAAAAAACTGTTTGTTTTACCCTTTTTCAGCAAACTTGTGGTTTAGCTCATTATATTTTTAAATATTCAAAGAATGTTTATATAAAATTATATAAATATTCCAGTTTTTAAATAGATGGCGCCACTAAATAGGTCATAACTTACAGTAAATTTACCGGACTACTGATAAATTTACGGTAAAATTACCGTAAATTTACCGTAACTTACCGTAAATTTACAACTTTTTCATCGTTAATGAGAATGTATTCTTCACTTCAAATACATGCACTTCAACAATGAACCGGATCAGTTTGAAGTATATGCAAACATGAGACATGAGATCAGGAAATTCGCATGTTCTGGATCTAAGAGATTATTTTGTAATTAGGAATGTGCCGACACAACTATCAAGGGTGTATTTTGGAAATAGACCAAAAATAGGGCAGAGAGTAAAAACTCACAATTTTTCGGTACCATAAGAGGGCATCGAAAGGTCATTGGAGAACCCTGGTATAATTATTTTAATTTTCAAGAAGTGAAATTGCCGCCTTGCACATCCTAGTTATATGCAGCTATAGTTATATGAATGTATCTGGCTCATATGTATGAATCGTTAATAAAATGTCGACAATGTCCTGGAGGCTCTCTGGTCACTTGAAAAATATGTAGGGTACTTGGCTTACCTTATTAACCAAGGTCTTCAAACATTACAAGCTTTTCGCAAGACTGCATACTTTAATAATGAACTTAAAAGAAATAAACTTGGCAAAGTTTTCACATATTCTTAAAAATTTAGAATTTTATTTCAACTATTAATATGATCCTGCTTAATTATTAAATGAATGAAAGGTATTAAAAGATAACAATTTTATATCAATATATATCATATGAGAGAATAGAAAATATGAAAATTTAAATATTAAGACAATTTAAAACTCAATAACTTTTACAGTATTCACAACATTATCACAATTAAAGTCATAATATAATTAGATTTCATATGAAATGATCGATTAAACCATAAAATGATCTGTCTAACAATTAGAGTATCAATATATCTTGTTATAGGAATAAGTACTGTATATGCAATTAGAATTGTGCTCAGTGTCCTTTTGTCTTATGATTTATTTCTATTTGAATGTAAAAATAATGATTTTAGTTATATTTAATTAACTTCACGGATAAGTCAACGTTTGTTTCGTTTCTTAAACTTTATGCCAATTTTCATCTTTGTCTGTCATATAGTTTCATATTTTTTATATACCGTTCAATACTTTTGTTGCGAATCTTCAATAAATGACATTAAGATTGTTAGACAAACATCTGTTCCGAACAATGGGTTTGAAGAAAATGTTATCAAATATTAGTCTTTGTTTAGCAGACGTTCATTGAGTCGATTCAGCAGAATATCAATGAAATCACTTCTGAATATAAGTATATCTCGAGAGTTCACAC
Organism: Eueremaeus valkanovi; assembly: GCA_034693305.1. NCBI lineage: Eukaryota > Metazoa > Arthropoda > Arachnida > Sarcoptiformes > Eremaeidae > Eueremaeus > Eueremaeus valkanovi. The sequence goes on from JAQIWA010001131.1 coordinate 1,806, forward strand.
CTCAAGCAGTAGACGTATACAGCGGACAGGGATGTGGCGGTGATGTCGATGAGCACCCAAATGAGCTTAAGCTCGAGCAGAACGGGTCCGATCTGGAAGAGGGAACAGATTAGGCCAATGGCCTGACAGATGGCGAACACTAACGACGTTATGTAGTGCTCTCTAACGGCGCCCACAATACCGATGGATAGTATAATCCATTCGATAACTACCGCAACGATTATTATAGCCTTAAGTATTGGTCGTATAGTGGCGTACATTCGCTGCACATCTCTGTCTGTCTCCACATTATAGGCGCGATCTAACTGTTCGACTCCTGTCTCCACTGCTATCACTACAGCTATCAAAGTGAAGATCACTGTTATTATCAGCGATGATATGAACAACAATTTTATTCTTCTAAAGGATTCACTTCTGGGCACTCGGTCTGCCATTGGGTCCAATATTTATTTTGAGAATAAAGTGATTTAAGAATATTCTTCAATAATATCAATGAGAATATAATATTTCGTAACTAATTCGGAACCATTTTTCATTTTATTCGCTTCAAAACAATGACTACTACTATATAGCGGTTAAAATATTTAAGACTATTATTCAGTTTCGAGTCTATAGTTCTTCAGTAATAATAAATGAAAACATTTTTTTTGTTCAGTTTCTGAATTTGTTTTCGGCTTTATTTGCTTTCTTCGAAATGACTTCAAGAATCAGAACTGTTTTTCTGAATTCTTTATTCTTTATCTTCTTTTGCTTCTTCACTGTCGGTATAAATAATGATAAATATTAGGAATTTTTCTTTTTATTAAATAAAAAAATTTATATTTTCCTAATATTATTACTTTAATACTGTATATAAGTATAGTTTGTTTGTTAGTGAAAAGAATGTAATTCTTCTTCAATTACCAGACAGAATAATCTTCAAAACTTGTGCTAGCTCATACCACACTTCTTATTTAATATAACAATTGCAGTATATTTTATACATTTATTTTATTTTTAAAGTAATTAAAGCGTTTGAAAAAATACTTTACGTCTATAATGAATATATTCTGAATTTAATGATTTCAAGCTCTCGTGTAATGAATTTTATTCCAATTACCCGAATAGAATGCTAATGTATGCAAATTGCCTGGGTCGCTCACATACATTGAGCGCAGTGTTGGATAGACTGAATTTTTTAAAATAATGTGCGGAAGGAATAGAAGTTAATTCCTTTTTTCAATATAATTACTTTAAAAATGAGCCGACTCGTGTCAGAAGAATTCTTAGAATTCCATAATTACATGGATTATTTTGAAAATAATCAAGGTTTTACAGTTAGGAAATTTCTGTCATTAAAATATAAAAAGTAAACTGAAATGTCATGTCTTCACGAATGACTCCGTTTAGAGAATGAGATGATTATTGAAAAAATCTTTTGACTTTAAATCCAATTAAATCTGATTTATATTATTTGACTCAAAGGACTCTAAAGAGTATTAATACTTGAAATACTTTCCGTATGAAAAAGTGGAAAGTTTTTTGATTTATTACAATTAATAGCAATTTAACATTTAATGGCTATTAAATGAAAAGTAAAAATAATGAGAAAATATTTTTTAATGAGATATAAAAATCGTTTTTTATATAATATAACAATTTATTGCAATAATTGCCTAACAATTACTGATTTAATAGCGAAACGAAAAGAATTTTTTTATGAAATTTTTTGAATATATATAATTCTCAACATATGTATTGTTAATACAGGTATTCACACATTGAAATCAATACAGGGTCCACTTTAGACTTATCTCTGTCCTTTAAATTTCAAGCATTTAATCTGGTATTCATAACACTTTAACCCTGGGCACAAATAATTCTGAATGCAAACTTACCCTAATTAAGTGTATAGACCAGACCATCTGTTGAATGCGACAAAGGTGAGTTTATTATAGATTATATTTTACATCGGATCGAATCATAAGTTAGTTTACATACATTTCAAACCAAAAATATTCTTCCGCTGAATAAGTATTTATCGATTAATTATTAAAACAACGTTTTGTTCGCTTTTATTGCTATTGAGTCCAAAATAATTGATTCGATCCGTTGTTCTGCTCTTCACTTGATCTCAATAACTGATCCAAACTATTCTCGCTGTCGAGTCTGTGCTCATCGCAGGTCTTGCGCTCTCATTCCTATCGCACGACTACTGTCTTCTATTCGCGCAATCATTGCTTTTGTATTTGAAATTTAATTCTCTATTTTTAAACCAAAACTTTTGAATTAGTTTGACGTCAAAGCAATTTAATATTGTATATAATATTCGACTAAAGTTTCAAGAATTCACAAAAAAATGAATCCGGAATTAATTGATCCGGAATAGAGACATATAGTCAGCTAATCGTATGATTGAAATGAACTTCTAGGCTTGCTCATTTAACTATTTATGGAAATAAAGTATTTTATAAATTCTACGAATTTTTAGTTTTTTTTATTTGAAATTTTTTTCGCTACAATTCTAGTAAAAGACATAAATAGAAGCTTGATAGAATTAGCGAGCACATTATTGTGCAATCTTTGTGTACTAATGAAAACATTAGTTATTTTTTAGATTTCATTAAAATTCTGAGCGAAGACTAATGGCATGATTTGAAGCACAAATTGCATTGAATTTAATTGCCTTTAGATTACAGAATAGAAGGGGAAAAATAAAAATGCAATGAAATCAAAAGCATTTCATTTTATCTACTGTACCATAAATTTACTTCAATTTCAACTATTATTTCAATAAGCTTGCACAATTTTAATGTTAGTTTTATAAGTTTTTAACTTTTAAAATATTTTCATTATATTTTAGGAGAAAACATACAGTATTTATAGTACTTTAACTTAAGATGCATTGAAAAATTACTATATTGAGCAAGTACAATGCATCTACCTCCAATTTCAATTAAACTACTTAAATTTCTTTCAATAGGATCCTAACGAGGAATCTCTAAGAGTTTCACTTTTGCGGACAAATATAGAATAATTGCGAAATTATTTCCTTTTTTTCTGATCGAATAAATCTGAAGAAAGAACCTTAACTATTGACCTAGATCTTTCACCATTAATAACTGAATCTTCAAATATTCCCTGTTCAAATATAGTTGTGAAGAAATTCAATAACTCATATATTATTCAAAAGAAAATAAAATAAAAATTTGAAAATTAATATATAATAAATTTTTGATATTATTTGAATAAAATCAATATTCAAATCGTTAATATAACGTAGTTCATTATAGCGTATATTTCTAACGATAATAATGTCTAACATTAATGATTATATAGAGATCTCTAGAAAATATTCTTCATATAAAATAAGTACTTCCTATAGGACTACTAACCAGAATAACCAGAATAATATCTAATCCGTTCATTATATCAAAGACTTATCAAAGTTTGATATTCTTAATGATTTGGATCCACATTTCGAGAACAAGATCAATTCAATAGATTCTATTGATTAGTATTAATATTATAAGAATTATATTTTATAAACAATATGTTTACTGTTTTTCATCCGTCATATTGGAAGAGAAAGAGATTATATAAATATAAATTGGGTTCAAATGGTTATTATGTAAATCAGTGGATAACAGTCCCTATTATTGTTTGATAATGGTCTGACCTATACTTGAAATTGACTTGGATGATAATAAATGGGTTGTGAAGATAACCCGGGTTAATAATAGGGAACATAATCGACACTTGAGTATAGCTTACTGTAAAATAGTCTATAAATTAATAAAAAAGTCATTCATTCAAATATTAATACTTTATTTAATTATTGTTATATTTGTTCTTGTGTTTGATTTTCTATTCTTATCTCCAAAGTTCACGCAATCACAGGAAATATGATATAATTGGCGAACATCTGAAAAATTTCTGAATAAATTATACTTTTCTTCTATACATATGTTTGTAAACGATATATCATTTGAAAGAATTGAATTCAAGAAAACAATTCATAAGAAATTGTATATCAATAAAAATTTTGTTAAACCTCTGTAAAACAAAACCATTTTTTTGATAAACAAATCAAAAGAACGACTATTGTATAATAGTAGACCTTGGCTATAGCTTAAATACTTCTAAAATCCTTGCTATATTTTGATGAATGAAGCTTGCTCAATATTGCAGAATATGACTTGCATTCCAATTAAGTTACAAATAAGGATATAATAAATATTATCTTGCTTAAGACTATAATTTATTAGGCAGAGCAGGAATAAGGAAAAACTAAGAAATTAATTCCTCGGAGAATAATACAGAGTATATGTAATAACTGTCAGAATATTCTGTTAGCGCTTTAAGCGTAATCCCAATGAAATTTAAATTAAATGCATTTCTACTCTATTTATAGAATATTCTTCAGTAAAGCATATTATTTCTCGAATTTATTTAGGCTTACATTTACATTGAGGACAATTCAATTTAGTTTTCAATTATGGGAATAATATTATATCAAATATATTATGTATTCTAACACTCGAGAGGTTTGATTCCGGAGTCAAATAGAGTTTCATAAAAAATATTAATTATTTATTCAGACATTTCATTCTCTTCTCTACAAAAAGCATTAGAAATGGAATAAAATTTGAGCTTTAGTTTGATATTATTTACATTAAAAATCAACCTAGTAGATTGCCATGGAAGCCTTTATTCAAATTGCATCCTGGTTGTATGAATATTTTTTTGTTTCGTTTTAATTGACGCAAAAATTGTGTTAATAACAGAATTCTGTTCATTAAATAAGTAGCAAAAAAAACAAAAGTTATGACTAATTAGTAAAATATAATTACAATAATATACTTACTATAAGTCTATAATGTTTTTGGTTTGAATTTGATTTCATTTTAATATTCATTACCAAAGCTTGGAAACCGTTCCGCCTTTTCGTGCATATGAGAGTCTGGTGCCATCATAATTAACAAATTGGGTGTTAGCACATGAACTCAATAGTTAGCAGGCTTAGCTCAATGATGACATTTTTGTGTTCAAAAAGCACTGTTTGAACTTGGAACTTTCCATTTGAAAACGTGTACTTGAACATTGTTTTTTGAAAGTTAACCTGCCAACTATTGTGTTGATGTGTTAACTCGCCCTTTGTTTGTGACATATGACACCGGACTCATATGCACGGGAAGGCGGAGCATTTTTCCAGATTCTGCTCATTACATTTATTTTATTACAGTATTTGATAATAATTTTTATTTCATATTTATATTTAGGAATTCATTTCATTTGAAGTTATATTTCAAAACTTTATATCTTTGGGAAAAATCGACAAATTTTCATAATTTCTCTGTTCATACACGAAATGGAATCGAAAACATAGCCAAAGAATTAAATTCATCCCGGGGTCTATTTGCTCCAGGACTATCACCATGTATTATTAAAATGAATGATGACGTATCCAAGGTGAAATCAATTGAATTGTCTTTTTTTTAAATAATTTCGTCAAATATCTTCTAGCTTGATTGAATATTTAAATTGAATATATTTGTTTTGAGCACATCTTTTGCGCAATCAGTACTGTATTTCATAAATATTTTTTACAAAATATCAAATATTAATATAAGAATAGTTTTTCTCTTTTTTCAATTTCAAAATCAATATCTTTAGGAATAAAGCGAAAACTCATTGAAATATTGGATATTTCTATTCATTTTATATAATATTATTTCATATTTCGATATTGAATGCGAATTATTTGCTTATATTTTAAGGAATTTATTTGTATTGATATTTCACTGAATATAAGGCTTTTTGGGCTCAAAGATAAGAATATTTATTTCAATCGTATTTTTCACTATTTTTCTGGCGATTCGTTAAAATAATTGAATTTATTTTTATTTTAAAGAAGCGGTAGGCTCAACCCAGGGCTGATTTCTAGTGTAGGCGTCTGAATTGAATTTCATATTCATTTTATTTGTTGTTTATATAATATAACAGAAATTCTTATTATTTATATTTTATTTCATTTTATTCTATATTTTTTTGAATGATGTGAACGAATGAACAGATGTTTTGTTGTTTTCTTAAATATATTTTTCATAAATTAAACTTAAATTTTATATAACATACAGAAGATTATGCAATCAATACTGAAATTTTGAATATAAAGAAGTAGGAAGTTTATAAAATTAAAATAAAATAAATACACCCTGGATCTTATTTGCTGACGGCTCAATTTGACTTTATGCTGGAACATTTCCACTATTTCAGGGCTCTTACTCTGCAATGCATTACTAAGTTATTTATAAAAGAAATCCAATTATAAGTTCTTATTCTTAACTTATTTCACAATCAGATGCATTAAGAGTAAGCAAGATGATTTATCATTAATCGAATATATCCAGGATTTTCATTACAACATTCACTTTCTTTATAAATCTCTGAAATACTGTATTAATTGCTTTGAATGTCATTTCAATTCCCATAAGAATAGTATTCATTAGATTATTATAATTATTAATAAACTCAACTGAGATTAAGCATCAAGATTATTTATTCATATATTGATAATATCCTGGTTTAAGATATATTTAATCTTCAAAATGATTTATTCTTAGAAAATATTTCGAAATTCAATGATATTTATATATGAATTATTAATCATCTTGATAGCAATTTGACGAAATACTAAACCTTAACCAAACTTAATTAATTTTAAAAATATATAATATAAACTAGCAACAAAACTATAGAAAATACAGCAATTGTTTAATCTAGTAATGAACGTTGATATGACCCCGACTCAATCTATTGACATTCAAACTGTAATTTATATTGAAATGATTTTAAGTAAGTTATTATAGGCCTAGAATATCTCGAATATTGGATTCAATTCGATTTAAAAAATATAATTTAACCTTGCACCTTTTTATCAATTCATTTCTATCCGATTGGTGTATATTTCAGTTTATTTTTTATTTTCTGTGAACTTAAATAAGAAAAAAAATGAATCCAGTCAGTCAGCCAGGACTCGAACCAAAGACCTTCACCTGAACCATTGTTTATTTGCTGAATAAGCCAGGTGGCCCAGTGGTTAAATATTGTTGTTCTTGTTGTAGTTGTTGTTGCCTCCAGGAAACACAAAGACCTGGAGGCAACAACAACAACAGTTAACCACTGAGCCACCTGGCTTATCAATAGCAACATACCTTAAACATAAGTATAGACTACCAAAAACATAAGCTTTTTTGAGCTTAAACCCATAATTTTATCTATTTAAACTGACTAGCGCACATCAGGGTTAGTTTTATTTTGATTTTATCGATGTTATCGGTATTTGAAGCCACAAATACTATTAGAGATACTTTTATTCTCCAACACAGGGTCTGTTGTTTAGTATCCCTTTCATTGAGAATGAAATAAATTATGTTTAAAAGCCTTTTCACCTGAACTACAGTTATTATGCCTTTGTTTTAATCACTATTTTCTGTAATTAAAGCATTTCTTCTGAATCTAACTCAACATTAATTCTCAAGCGATTTGTTAGAGAGCTGTTATAATGGGTTATATGAAACACATTTCTTCTCAAGTATTCTTCTGATAGAATTTGGATTTCATCTATCAATAAGATTATTGACTATTTTCATGCACTCCGACTCATATAACGATCAAAGTATAGACAACTTTGAAAGTGTACTAACACTACGAGTGCTATGGCTTTCATCTAATTTATAAACATTTTCATTGGATATGTTATATAAAAGAAAATTCACAAATGAAAAAGTTTTGCTATCTTTTCATCGCTAAGTAATCATAACTTACTCTTTGAGTGTAAGCGCCGACAGATATTGCTTTGCTTTTAAGGCAAACCATTCAGTTCTGAGAAGACATTCATTCAGTATATTCTGAACACTAACTAAATGTAATATTAATACAATTCAGACATTAATTAGAAATTATTTATTAATAAAAATCATTTATTCATTTTAACAATCTAGCTCTTTCATTAAAATCAACAGGATCAAGTTGCAATAAAATATGGCAATTTAATTATAGGTATAATTTATTGAAGAATATTCTGTAGAATTTAAGTGAATAATAATTATGAATAAATAACTAACCGGTTTCATTTTGGATCAATATCTAGATACTGCTATAAACATGCCCTTATCCAACCTTGTTCATAAAGTATATCATTTTTCTTATTTTCAAAGTTAGTTTAGTTATAAAAATAAAATTTATTCATTCATTAAATAAATTAAAGAATATTTTTGTTTTTTGTTAATTAAAATAATTAGTTTCTAAATGACTGATAGCTTAGAATTGATAATCAACTTAAATATATTATAACGAGTAAAATAGTGGCCAACTCTTCTTAATTAGCGGAGATGCTACGCAAACAGTTGACCAGGGATGGCCAGAGAGTTACTATTTTTTTTGTTGATAAGAAACATTTCTTATGAATAATTATTTTTAAATTGTTGTTCAAAACTGAATCTAATGCTAACTTTAAAATTAAATATTGAAAACATAAATAATGAACCAAGGCATAATTCATTGGAACTTTGTATATCAGAGATAGGCAATGGGTCCGACGACATGGGGGGGGTCACCAAAATTTTGGCCAAAAGGGATACAATGAATCAATTTTTTTCGCCCAAAAGTGCCCCTATTTTAGTGTTTTTCCGCAAAATCTTCCAAAATCAGAGGGAGTCAGCCTCAGCTAAAATCCTAGGGGGTGGAGTTAACCCCCTCTACCCCCATTGCTTACCTCTGTTTGTATATATTTAATTGAATTATAACATATAATTATTTTCTATTTTATTAATCCATTTCTCTTAAAACTGATTGAATTAAGTGATTATAATTTCTAAGAATATAATTAAATTTGAACAAGATGATGTTTGGACAAAAGCAAGACTGATAACATTTGGTGTTCGGATACCTTATAACATACTAATATAGATTTTAGTCTACAATACAAATGTCTGAAAATGTTTAACATTTTTTATTCCTCTTTCGTAAGACATCTAAAGACAAAAAGTTAATGTATTCGTGCGCTAAGAGTAGTGAAGAAAATATTTAAATTAATTTGTAATGAATTCAAATATAAATAAAACATAATTTTTTTGTTATTAATCAAAATTAATGCTAATTTGAGGTAAAATCTTATGACATATGTTGTTGCCATACGATTGGTATGATTTGCATTGTATGTGTATTAGAATTTATGTGTATACTAAATGTACCCGTATTACATTGAATAATATAAAATACCTTATGATTACTTCCGACAGAATTACTTGTTATAATATAGGCCCAATCTTGAGAAAAGGATACGGTATATATTGATATAAATACAGTATATACTATATATACATCCATTTCTTATTTGTATATTTCAAACTAACCTTGAGTCAAACTAAATAAGCATAAAAGACCCTATTCATATTTAAAATTAACACTTATTCAAAAACTATTGAGAATTCAGAAAACAATTGATAAATTTAGATGTACATGGATGCAATTTTTATTTTGACTAGAATTTATATAATAGCCATTTATATTTTTAGCCTTCAATTGACCCATCAATTAATTCAATGTCATATTAAAGTAAATCTAAACAAAAATATATTTTTCTAAATAAATATCAGATTATTTATGAATCGATTGAATTCTATAAACAATGTTTGTGTTCCGTTAAATGTGAGTTATAATTTGTTCTTTGTCATTTATCCACAAAGAATCCAGATTAGATGTGTTTAATCATCTTGCACATCACTGCATCTTATAGTGCTGTCATTGATTATATTCGTCAGATTATGAGAAATTCTGTACACATTTGTTGATCTGATATAATGTAAAGATAATTTGAAAAATTTTAGATTCAGTATAAACTTGATTATTCTTTAGACTGACCTTGAATTTTGTGGACTAATTATATTCATCCGTATATTTGTATTAAAACTAATGTTTTTATTAATAGTAATAAATGCATAAAATTTTAGGAATAATTTGTAACAGATTTGGGATAAGAATAATAGAGTGAATCCAAACCAAAGGTTTACAACAGACGCCAAATAACAGAGAAATTCAACGAAAACTATTTTCTGGTAGTATTTGTATGAAGTGACCGGAGATGTGGGAAATGCAATCAGAAAGACGTTCGCTTTACCAGTGTCGTTATAAGAAAAGAGCCCGGATCTTTCATAGAATTCTTGGAAACAATCTGGCCTTTGAATGCATGATCCGTCACATTGTTTGCTGAGCATCGCTGCCATTGAGTCATCAATAGTTGTGTCAAATCTCAAATCAGTTCTTGAATCGAACTCGTAAATCAAATATGATCTTGGCAATTTCTTTCGCAACTGCACATGTACTCTCAACTTGCACTTTGCTATGCAGTCATATCTGGACTGATAGCTATATTTCTCAAATTCAATACAAGAAGTCTTCGATGGATTCGGCAGTAATTCGACGACAGTTTTGCTGAACTGAATGATTATTACATTGAATGTGACGTCAATTAATTGAACTCCAATTTCAAGCATTTCATGGATTAATTGCTTACGAGGATGAAAGTGTAAGCAAATAATGCTCTTGCTCAATTGGCCCCGTATATGTAACATTGAGCCCAAATTGTTATTTGCTTTTGTGTCCCAATCTATGTCATACCTATCATCCGATTCTCCGTTCAATTGGGAAAATAGTGTAAGACATACGGAATGGTAGTCAATCGACATTCGAATCGGGGTGATCTGATGACACCAAACACGAGTCAGGTTAGTTTCATTTTTCAATCCAATCGGTGTCCGAACGACACAATTACTCTCTATTAAATTTTGCGTTGATTTCAAAGCAATGAATTGATCTTTTGCTGACATATTATTCATTGAATGGAATAATTCATGAGTTGATAAATTCGTTTCAGTTATATACCGGTTAATCAAATAACCCTTATCTATACAGATAGTAATTGCAGGCATTGATACCTTCGGCTCTTTTTCATACTTGACATTAGTTATGGTTTCGTACGAAAAATAAAGTGAACTTATGTTCCAAATGTGATAAATGCATCCGAAAAGACAGACTATGTTTAAAATTACTCTAAAATTGATCTTTATTTTCAACATTTCATTAGCTTTGATGAATACAAAAGAGATTTTTAAGCGAACAAAAAGTTTTCTCTTTTATAAATGGAAATCAATTTATTATTAAAGCAAAAGATTTTCTTAATAACGAAAATATTACTTAATATTAGATTATTATTCAAATCGTTTCCTTGGTTTCAAGAATTACACAATATTTTAATATTACCCGGATGTGTACGGCTATATAAACTCATTTAAATGAGAATTTATTGAATACTGAATTAAAATAAAATTAATTGTTTTCTAACGAAAACTGATTTACAAAATGACTACTTGTGTCGGTCAGACAGATATTCAAATGATTTTATTTAAAAGCTTTTGTGAAATATTAGGTAAATGTTATCCATTTTGTCCTTAAGTTTCATGTGAGACAATCGATGGATAAGTTGACAAATTCTGCAGTGAACTCACCCTGGTCATTACATAATTCTCTGATAAAAAAAATATTTTACAATACAATACTTTGTTAACTATTTTGACATAAAAATAAACATCAACTAAAATCTGAACTACGTCAATTTTACCGCGGGTTTAAGCAACCTTGATTTTACTTTCTTGCTCGATTTGGAATTAATCTTGGTAGTCTTTAGTTAAGAATGAATGTAGTATAGCGCCATCAATTAATGTAAGAACCTTTGACATGTTTTTGACCTGGAGTACTAAAGATAATATAAGTTGGAAGTATAAATTAGTGTGTTTTCTGGAATAATTACCCTTTCCTTAAATAGCGAGGTCTTATTATATTTAATTGAATACTATTTGAGTTAATTGTGTTATTCGTTATGTTTTTATTATTAATAGTAGTAAATGAATAGAATTTTACGAATAATTTGTAACAGTTTTCCGATAAGAATAATAGAGTGAATCCAAACCAAAGGTTTACAACAGAAGCCAAATAACAGAGAAATTCAACGAAAGATATTTTCTGACATTCTTTATATAAAGTGACCGGAGATGTAGAATAATCAACGAGAAACTCGTTTACCGGTACATCAGAATCCGTTGAAGTTTCATTAATAGAAAAGAAGCCTGCTCTTTTATAGAACTCCTGAGTACAGTCTTGCCTTTGAATGCATTTGAGTTCACATTCTTTATTCAGCGTCTCTTCAATTGTATCCGAACTGTTGTAGTCATAAACCAGGTCAATGTCCGGGTCGTAGACCAAATAGTATTTGGGCAATGTCCGGGTCTTTTTTATGTGTTCTCTGATCTTACACTTCGATATGCAGTCATATCTGGACTGATAGTTATATTTCTCGAAATCAATACAAGAAGTCTTCGACGGATTCGGCAGTAATTCGACGACAGTTTTGCTGAACTGAATGAATACTGTATTGAAAGTGACTTCAATTAATTGAACTCCAATTTCAAGCACTTCATGGATTAATTTCTTCCGAGAATGAAAATGTAAGCCAATATATTTATCCAACAAATTGGTCTGGATGTTGACCATTCCCCCGATCAACCTATTTGTCTTTTCATCCATATCTATTTCATACATAACATCTGATTCTCCGTTCAATTGCGAAAACAGTGTAAAACATAAACTGAAAAAGTCTATGGACACTCTAATCGGGGTGATCTGATGACACCAAACATATTTATCGTTAGTTTGATTTTTCAAACCAACGGGTGTTTCGACATAACAACTATTGCTGAGTAAATCTTGCGGTGAATAAAGTACTTCCAACTGTTCTTTGACTGTCATATTATTCAAGAAATGACCAAGAACATCTCTGCTGAATCCAGTAATGTTATACATGGATTGGTTGATCCAATAGGTCTTCTCTACACAGATAGTAATTGCAGGCAATTGTACTTTAGGTTCACATTCATACTTGACATTAGTTATGGTTTCGTACGAGAAATAAAGTGAACTTATGTTCCAAATCTCATAAATGCATCCGAAAAGACAGATAACTTTCAAAATGACTTTGGATTTGATCTTCATTTTCAATATTGTTTTGATCTTGGTCAACATCTTTCAGGTTTTATTGCAAGCAATCCTTAAGTTTAATATAAACGTAATGCGAATAATGATTGTTTGCATCAAAATTGTATTTAAATTATATAAATATTTATTTCTTAAGAAATATTTTATTTAATTTGAAATTATAATTATTTTCTCAGTATTTCGTATATATTATCGAATAATGAGTTTAGTATTCATAATATTTTCTTAATAGTCCCGGAATAAGTTTAAATATAATATAAATATTCTCGTATTCTAATGACAAGGTAATTATTATGATGTAAAATGTTTTTAGTGCTCAATTGACTGCTAAAATATAACCCAGTCAAATTTGTTATATTCACCTATCAAATTTAAATCATTAAATAACTTATCCATCACTAACTTTTATTGTAGTTTGTGTCCGAACATATACTCATTCAATTCAATTCACTTCAATTTTCTGGTTTTGAACTAATATGAAAAGTATTAAAATGAAATCGTTTTCACAGAATTCAACCCACTCAGATTTTATTTTATTTTCAAACAGCTTTCGCAATACTCTTCTCACTGGTCAAACACTAATTCTCAATACAATTTCCAATTCCCTGAAAAGTATTTTTCAATTCAGATCATATTATTGCCATTGAATAGAATAAATATTTTATAGCAATTGCATTAAACTTCTCAATAGAATTACACAATTTTTTGTATTCCTCTCAAAACTTACCCAAAGTCTAACTTCAATGAGAAGTTGAGCAAGACCAATTCAATTTAGTTTTTCTTCAGATTATTGATCCACACAATTCCTAGAAACTTAAAAAGATGTTTCTCTTCACTGAAACATTAGCACAAATTTCTGTGAATCAGAACTGGATTATTCTGTGTAGTGCTTTATTAAAAGCATCCCACATGATAACCAAGGTAGTATTGATGAAATATTTGCCAATTTAATCTCGTTCCTACATAACTGATCTTTATGCTTAGAAATCTACCTTGTTTGAATTATGCACAACTGCGTCAGAATATCCAATTTAAATTCAATTATTTATTTCAATAGAAATAATTTTCTTATAACTATTGCTGAAGTCTTTCCACATATTTCCGATTTAATCATAAATTTATTTTCATTCCAAGAATCGAAAAATTTGTCGAAAATAAGTGTTTATTAAATACAAGAAAATAGAGGATTCAATATATGAAAGTAAAAATGAAATTCAGCCATAAAGACATAATTACACTACATTTAAGCATGTTGCATTTTTAAAACCGAAGAGGGGCTGATATTTCAACAGAAAAGTATCCAATTATACGCTTTCATGAATTTCTAAAGTATTTTAATCCTATTATTGACTGAATTATATTATATTTTTAAACTCTTTCACTGTATATCATATTTAGCTCCAAAATTCTAAAACTAGAGTAATTTTCCAGCCTGCACTATTTTGTTATTTTCGTTACTATTGTATATCATTTTAAATTCTTTGAACTTTATTTATAAAAAGTATACACAATATTGTATTTCTATTCATTGATGCATTTTTTCACTTAATCTTCAGATAATTTTATATTTAAAGTTCTATTGAATAGAATTTTTTTCAATTATTTTAACAAAACTGTTGACTGCATTGAATTCAATTCATAAAAATTTTTAAATTGTATGAATTGTTGACAAAAAAATAGTATTGTATTATAAAATATATGTCTCTTATATTTTGTAATTTTCTGATGAATAACAGAATTGTATTTCTATTGATTAGATTTGAAACTATATTTAGACAATGTTTACATAACTTATAATTCTTTTTACTTTTCACGGATAGAATCCGAAAAAATTTCTGATTAACTATAAATATCATCAAATGTGTCAGTTGTTTATTTGACTATAGATCAGATGGTCTGATTAGCAAAAATAAGAATGGTACAAATTATATGCAGAAAGAGTCTGGTTATAACATAAGATAATTGGATAAAATAATGTCTCAATTGATAGGACTTTATCATTAAAATGCTGATTATCTATCATTTTGTTAATATAAATCATTTTATAGTACAGGTAGATATTGACAATCTATAATTTAACCCTCGTCTACATCAAGTACATTATTACATGTACACTGAAAGAGTGCCGATTTCACCATTCATTATAAACATTGTATTTATTATATAATTAACTAAAATTTTTATCAATTACTTCAATAACGACCACAAATATTGAGTGTGTTTTTACATCTGTTGAGTGATTTGCGATAATTAATGGACATTCAATAACCGGATCCAATTAGGAAAATACTGTACTACTACTGTACGTGTAAACGACTCAATGCTTGAGTTTGAGTAAAAACATATCATTTTTATACTTCAATCACATAAAGCAAACAAATATTTCGATATATTTTCCGATAAGTTGTAAATAATTTAATCTACGATCAAATGTTTGCACAACTATTTTGAAAGCATTTCAATTGGAAAGCAGAACCAAGAATAGTATGAAATAAAAATCTGACCCATCTTCAACTTGAAGGCAAAAACAGAAAATAGATATAAAATAGAAAATATATAATTGGCTATTCTTTCAATCAAATTATAAGCCTGATAAATTAAGTAAACTAATTTGACATGCAAGATCATCTGCTGGAATAAATTAGATTATTGTTTCATTTTAAATACAAACCGTTATAATTGAGTTCATTTCATATGAATTTATATAACACTTATTAATATGTGTTTGCAATCCATATAAATAACATTCAATATTATTAACCCAAATGAATGAATGAATGAATGAATTAAAAGGACAGATGACTTGCATGTATTGTTTGACTTGATGCTAAAAATAAGACTGTTCTATATTAGTGAAATTGGAAACACACCCAGTTATTCAATGTGTTCGGTGCAGTCTATTGTTAATCAGTCAAAAAAGCTGTCAAAATATTTATAACTTTTTATCAGAAATAGTGTTGAACTTAACGATAGACTTAATGTATGCGACATTCATGCAGTCAGTATTAAGCTGTGCGGCTATACTGGCAATACACCTATCAGTTCCTGTTCCACATCCTTCCTCTTTAATCATATAATTATTCAAAGTTCAGTTTAATTCTCTACAGAATTAAGTATTTCGTAAACAGAATGAAAATTCTAATTAAGAATATAATTATTTAAATATATATTTAAGTTAAGTATAAATAAATAAATTATTTATTATGTAAGCGACGAATGAAACTAATTCTGTGCTCAATATTCCGGTCGTCAATAATATTCTCTAAGAATAAGTCGATTCTATTGCGTCCATCTCTAGGCTGTTAAGTGAACTATAGATTCTGTTAAGAAATTCTGTGTTTCTGTACAACAAGTTATACAATTAAATACAAAAAAACAGAATATGCGCTAAAATCAGATTAAAATAATTAAATATATATATAAATAGAAATGAAATCATAAAACTATTTATAAGTTTAATCATATGTTTGATTAAAACAATGTATTTATACAGTATTTCTAACTAAAGTAAACGCAATTTCAAGACATAATTTGTGTAAAGAATAGCAAAACATGTGATTTGAAAATCCAGTATTGAATCGGTTTTCTTGTGTATTGTCTGCGAATGCATTGACTCGACATTGACTACCAGTTTGTGTGTCGTCTAATCAAACATTATGTTTCAAATACACCAATACTTACTGTTATAGCGAATTGAATTGCATTATAATTATAGTAACTATTATTTTCATACAATACTAATAACAGCAATAATAGTAGAGCCGCACGAATGTCAATGTTATGGTCGGATCAGTTGAGGCCATGGATGCCATGGCTTATAACAACGGTATCATTAGGTTATGTCGCGTACATTCACTACAGGATCAGACAATTGAAGGCCAAACCAGTCCTGAAGCCAATCAACCCATACATCGATAAACATAAACAAAAAGTCAAACACGTGTTCAAAGGGGAACAGCTTGAGAAAGGTATGACATCAATGTGCCCAAAGTGCATAGCTATGATCTAGATCACCTTGCACACATCTCAATTAACCTGATCATATTTCTATAATTAGTTTATTCATTAGTTTTATTGTTTGTTTTTTTGTATGTTTTTCTGTTTGTCATTTCGTTTCTTATGTTTAACAAAGTTTTGCATTTGTTTTAAGAGTTTTTTTTCCTTATTTTTCTATTTTTTTCGTTTGTTTTTATATTGTTTTTCTGTCTCTTGTTTTGCACTACAGTTGGTATTAAATATTTTTTTACTTTTTTTCTATTCATTTGTAATCTTATGCTTCAAAACGATACGTGATTTCAGTCACACTTTTATATCTCAATTGGTTTGCATTTTCTTATATATTATTTATTTATAAAATATTTTTTTATGCATTCATTCATTCATCACATGTTTCGTCGCATATCAGACGTAATGACTGAATGAATTGATTTTTTTTTATTATTTATCGCATTCTTGTCGTGCGCTTTGACATTGTCTTCAATGCTTTTCTTTTCAATTGATATTAAGTTTCTTTAAAACTAAATCTTATTTTCCATAGTTTTGAATCACTTTTGCTTTGAATGAATGCCAATAAACAGTTTTTAATCTGTTCTGAACACTCGGGGGATAATCAAGGCGTTTAAGAATAGCTGCATTTCTAATTAAATCTAAACTGGGATCTATAGTGGAAATATAAGCAGTGTCAAATGTCTTCCTAGAACAAGTTCGACCTGGGCATGAGCATGTTTATAATTTAGCTTAAGCTCAGTTGTTATTGAATACATAGAATAGATTTGAGTCAAAGAAATTGCATTCAAAAACATTTGCATTAAATGTAAAGTATATTCAAAAACGTCTTTATTTTTCTTTACACTCTTATACTGTCTCTTAAACTTCGCGAACATTTAATAATAATTATAAACAAAAATCAAAAAAATATTTACGAAAAATACTAAACAAATATATGAATACAAAAACAAAAACAAAACTTTTGAAATGCAAACGAATGGCGAAAATAATGATTAGAAGTGGATATAAGTGACAATAAAAGTGATCTGAAGACTAATGCGACTGAAGGCGAACCAGAAGATGACAGGCCTAGAGGTCGGAGGTCTGCCTATTCCTACTTCGTTAGCGAATGCGCTGATAAAGAGTCGAATAGTTTGTGTCAATCATCTGAAGACCGAATAATTTTCGCCGAATTCGCCAAAAAATGTGCGAAAAATTGGAAGAAACTGACGGAAGAAGAGAAGCAATGCTTTCATCGGTTGTCCGAAACCGACAAAAAGCGTTACGAAAATGAAATGAAAATATATCGCAAACAAAGTCGCAAATCATTTAAATCCAAAGCGAAGGCAAAGCTTTGCTCGAAAGCAGTTCCCGAAGACATCAGTGAAGATAATCTGCTGGAAATGGCTTTCGATATGTTTGCCGGCGAAGAGATGCCTATTGTCAGAGACCAGAGGCCGTCGATCGACGACAACAACGAAGAGATTTTAACCGAACTGTTGAAACGTTGGGAGAAATCTGATCCGGAGTTTAAGAACCAGTATTTGGATCGGATTAGACTCGAGTCGACGGCTTTTAATAGAAGTTTTAACACAAGTATTAAAGACGACGAAGAGCTCAGTGATGCTGACGGCGAGGCTGTCGACGACAATCGATGTGATGATAATGATTGTTGTGGTTCCGATCAGGAGTTGGATCCAGAAGTTGGTGCTAACGATGATTGCGTTCATTCCAAGTCATCCAAAGTTTAAATGAATTTCTCATTAATTAGTTCTTTATTTAATGACATTTCTATTCATCGCTCAGTTTTTGTTTTGTGTTTTTATTTCAATTGTTTTTTAGACTAATTATTATTGACTTAAAAAATAGTAATTAATAATTGATTTGTTATTTTGGACTCGAATTCAGACTAAAAGTGTTTATCAAATATGAGTACGAAATATATGTTTATTTAATTTTTAATCTCTTTTTTGTTTTCTTTTATATTTTGTCTGTTTTTTGTTTAATTGTTTTAATTTATTTTTGTTTTACTTTTTATTTTTTTTAATTATATATAATTTTTTTCCTTTTTATCTTATAATTAGTTTTAATTAATTATTTTTACTTTAAATA
>JAQIWA010001132.1:0-20993 GCA_034693305.1 Eueremaeus valkanovi
TATATTTCAATCATTCATTTGGTTCGCTTCCAAATACGCACCGCTTTGTTGCGCGGTCTGACTTCACCGGATGATACAAGGAATTGCAAGTTATACAGATTGACGCCATCGGCAACACCAGTGAAAATTTTCTTGGACCATTTATCAGGTACAACATTCATTTTGGTCTTGATAACATCATAGGAACCAACATTGGACCTGACTTGACTGAGCACTGGTGAATTTTCATCTTGTACATTACCAAAAGGTGCTGATCCATTACCTTCTGCCCGGAAGAAAGCTCCTCCGTATTCCGAGCTGACATCTGTCCATGTAACCGAGGACCATAATGTTTGTGGATCTGGTTGAGCAGGGTACTGTACATAAATAAAGCCTATGGGAATGGGATTTTCTTCAAGCTCCTTAAGCTTCAGGGTTGTTTTATCTAGTTGCTTTTTAGTAGTTTCAAGGTCAATTAGCGTTGTTTTAAAATCTCCTAAAGCATCAAGTAGACTTGTTTGCATGAATGCAAGTGACCATGTTTGTATTTTCTGGCATACGACAAAGTTCTTTTTTGTGCATGGTACATTAGTCCATTGACCCGGCGCAGAATTACCTGACATTAATTCTACACAGGCTTTGTCTTTTAGATCATTAGGATTGCCCTTGGCCCAATTGTTGAAAATTAAGCCTGTGCCATCTGCCCATTTGAACACCTTGCTGATTGTCTTTGCACCGACCCATATGTCGTCAACGATTTTATGCGTTTTGAATAGAAGTTCATTAATAGTGTTTTGCTCATCAATAGACTTGATTGTTAATAATGTTGCTCCTAATCCCTGGCAAGCTTTCATTGCATCATCGTAGTTTTTTAATGTTTCATTGGTAATTTTGATGCACTTGACGTTACCATAAACTTCCCAGCCTACTGCGCATGGTGTTTCTGCTTGTATAGCCTTTCCTAGATTTGAGTTATTTTGTTTAGTATTTGTAATCATTTGTCAGTACAGACGGGAAATAAAACGTTTGCTTCTCATTATTTTTCATTATTCATATTCAGGTCCATATGCGAGGTCATACGGTTCATAAATAATCATGCGTACAGTAAAGGAATCTAATGTGTGTTCAACTCTATGTAATACCTCTTATCTTATTTTTTAGATGATTTTCTATCAGTTTTGAGTCAAATAATTGTTTGAATAAAAGTTTAATTATTTATTCACAAAATTATTTTAATCTCAACTCTTGTGTAAAAAATTTATTTGATTGCAAACTGATATGAAATCATTGAAAGAGATAAGAATTTACCAAAAAATAAAGTTATAATTGTTAGTCAGTATTGAACACAGATTTGATTTCCTGTCTGTACTAAAGTCATAGCGAGTAAAAGGAGCATGGCTGTTGATAATGACATTGAAAGATAACAATAAGTAATTAATTTTTATTTTCTCATATTTTCTATTTCATGTATTCTAATATTTTTTTGCTTATACATCACAAAATTGAGCAAGGTTAACATTTTCGTAGTTCAATAACATGACGATAATTATTTAAAAATAAATCTTACCTGACAAAATCAGAAAGAAACCAAGAATATTTATGTTTGCACTCATCACCATTATAAAGTTTAATGTTATTTTGATAAAAAAAATTCTGTATTGAAAATACAATAGATCCTGAAGCTTTTATAGCCGGGTGATTGAAGGACGTGAGAATTGCCAGCTTTAACAATTGATTTGCGTTCGGAATATTCCGATAATAAAAAATGATTCTAAAGGTTAAGATTTTGTCTTTATCCAATCAAATAAATTAAATAATGTTTGGTAATGTAAAAAATATACTTGCAAACAGAATTTTATATACAGTTCTTGACATTCCAATAGTTGCAGAGCTGAATTGCACGCTCAAACAAGTCATTCTAATCAATGTATATTTTGAGCGTGCAATTCGACCGTGCAACTGTTGTGATGTTCAGCACTGTAACTGTGTATTTTATTTTAAGATCATATTTATAGCATGTATATATTTTATTTCATTGACTTACAGCTTACTAGTAACATAACGATACTAGGACATCTCGATTCGTTTCAAACCTTTTTTGATCGAAAGTACTCCTCAAATGATGGAATTCGGCTGAAAAAATTTCTGCTCAAAATGTGTCCTTGTACCTTTTTTGAGCTTCGAATACTAACTATTTATCATTATGTTCTATGGAGTGTACTCCATAAGCTCAATGGGTTAATTGTGCCTATAGAGAGCACTGCATTGGCACAATGCTTGACACTTAACCCATACAGCCTATATAGACCCTATGGAGAGCAGTATTCGAAGCTCAAAAAAGGTACTGGGACAGATTTTGAGCAGAAATTTTTTCAGCCGAATTCCATCATTTGAGGAGTACTTTCGATCAAAAGAGGTTTGAAACGAATCGAGATGTCCTAGTATCGTTATGTTACTAGTCAGAATTTTTTTTGCTTATTAGTATTTCAAACTGAACTTGTTCAAAAACAAACATTATTCTCAATTCAATATTATTCCCGGTATATATTTAGGTTGTCGTATGTCATAAACGATGCCATTATTGGTAGCCGTCGTTTGCCGAATGGTTCGTGGACTGGATCACTGTCACAGTTCCAGACCAGGGTATAAATGATTATCTGAATCGATTGCCTTTTGAGAAATAACCATAAGTCAATTAGTACTTTATTCCGGGTTAGTCATGTCAACTCAAGTTTGTCACTTTTATTCAAAAAGAAGCACCCTACTCCAATTATTAAGCTCTCAGTCAGAGCTGATTTCTATCTCAATATAATGTATAATTCGTTGCTTTCGCTTAGAATATCGACATTTCTTTGACTACTTTTATCTGCAATACTGAAAGAGAAGAATTGATTGGATTCCCGAATCCGTTACCATTGGATCACTTGATATCAATCCTGAGTAGTCCTCAAATAAGAAACAAAACAAATCTTGCGGTTATATTCAAAGTCTTTCCAATTATTGTTTGGATTTCCATATTTCTCTCATATCTGACGCTTATTTTGATGAATATATTGCTTAATAAGTGTAAGAAAAGTCAATTCATTCCAATCGATTATTTCGCTGTTCTTCTAATGAGAGGTAAATATTTCATAGCTGACGTGTGACAGCTAGAAAATCCCCTAGTATGTTTATATACCTAGCAGATTATAACCACAATTGTTTTGCCACCATATAAATTAGTAATAATGTGACCTGGTGCAGACAGGATATTTTGCCACTTCCCAAATTTATGTAATTTTTTCAATTTTTTGTCCGACTCAATTGAAAGAAGGGATTCGTATATTGTACAAGGAACTATATAAAATACATTTACTAGATAGTTTTCAACAATTGACCTCTAAGCAAAAATACACAGAAATCTTATAGTTTTCGTTTGACTTCATTTCAAATATTTGATATAATTTTTACATTACTTTAATAGCTTTACACTATAAAGAATATCACAACAAATATCTGCTAATTCTTTGGGCGTTCTGTGCATTCATTTTTGTCAATTACTTCATTAACGACATTCAAGCGATTCTTATCAGCACTAAAGAGGATCGTATCAACTCATTGCAGGATCTGTTTGATAAGGAAGACATTTCTCTGATAGTTGTTCCGCATTTGTATTACTTTTCATTAATAAAAGTGAGATAAACAGTAGGGTTCAATTAGGAATGACCAAGGGCTTATCATACTAAGCTTCAAGTCTTTAGATTGGGTTCATTTTCTTGATTGTATACTCAAGTCTCGAACTTTAATGCAGTTAATTCTCGCATAAGAAACGAGCGAATGCAAGCAAAATCGGTACACTATAACAAGAGTACACTATAGAGAGATTGGCGAATAAGCATTTGAAGGTATAGAGAGTCCGCCCAATCAACTTTCAGTGTACACAATAAGCGGGTGTTCCTTATATCCAGACCTCTTATAGCGAGAATTAACTGTATATTATAACCAAATTCTTAGATAGGTTTGGCTTAAAGGCTGTCCTTTATGTACCCAATGAATTGGTGGAACTTGGTCACTTCCAACATATCTACACTATTTAATAACTTGATTAAATAAGACTGATTTGATTGCAGGACATTAAGTATTTTGCCAACAGATTTATAGCGACCACTCCTAATGAGATGTATAGCATCAGAATAATGAAGAAAATCTTAACGCAAACCAGTGTTCTAGTAATTGGGGGAACGGCTAGGAAAACATTGCTTGCTTATTATTATAATTTGAATCTGGTTGGAACCGAAGGTGAGGGCGGACTCTATTTGGGAGACATTGCGGTCAAAAAGGATCTGAATTTGAATATTAAACTTAAACTGAAAAACATGTAAACAAAAATGGGTTTCATCTCTATATTTACTACCGAATAATTGACCCGATCATTATTGAACTCATTCATATTTTTTGATTCAGATTTCAAACTTCATATGAATCCGGAATAAAAGAGTTAAACAATAAAAGAAGAATTGTATTCAAAGGTTTTTTGAACAAAAGGACAAATAATTTTGAAGACAAATCAGAATTAGATCCGTTTATACGACAGAAAGGATTTTTCGATATATTTATCGTCAAAATTGTGAACATATTATTCATTTTGAAATTCTTAGTGTTCGGTCATCTCATTTCATCTCTGGTTTTATTCTTTGAAGTTTTTATTGCGAAGAAAAAAATTACATTTATTTCAATTAAATACTTGAATAAAAGTTAAATATTTTAATCTATTTATTAAAATATGCAAAAAAATGAACCTAGACAATAAGAACTAATAAATTGCAATAAAAGAAATTAACATGATACATATATTATCATATATGCATACAATTACTTCTTCAATCAAAATAATTGTTTTCACAAATGGTTTTATCCTTTGTATTGCAGGGATGGGCCGACTTATGCCTAGTATAGAAAGTCAAACTCCATTTTAAATGAAATCTCGATTAGAATAAAAATGAACAGAAAGTGGAATAGAGTTTGAATTAATATGAGCCGAATGTAACTGTTCTGACCATCTCTGGGCATTCACTTGAGTATTGAAAGGAAAATGTAATCAATAAATCGCAGAGCGTTTTATCTAGCATAAATTAGATTTTTATTTAAATCATTATTATTTCATAAATTATTTATAAAAATATAAACATTAGACTACTATTAGTTTAATTAGAAACTCAATACGAATAAGAAGATTGTAGAACAAGTGACGTGAATTATACTGTACTGTTCTGTACTTGCACCAATTGTGATTATTGTGTGCATAAATGTGATTGTTAGCAACATTTATTCATTGGGTGTCAAATCAATACAATTCAATTCAAGTTAAACTATCGTATATTCTAGTAGTTATGCTATTTATGATAAATCAATAAAGTTGCTCAGAACAAATAAACACATTCTTGATCATTTGATTTTTATTGATTAAATTACTCAAAACATTATTTCGATTATTAAAATAAGTTTATTTGAAATTATTTCATTAGATTCACAATAAATATAAAGATTGGTTTCAATGTCTAAGTATTGCTTTCCTATAAACAAATCGGATATTTCTGATGCAGTCGTCGGTGAAAATGCTTTAAAGATTGCCATACCTTCTGTTTATGTAAGCAATTAATAGAATCTGAAATTATTGTACATATAATGATTTTTCCTAAACAGATCGTCGAGGTCAACTCAACCGCTATAATGTTGTGCTATGTATTCGCATATATTTTGGAAATTATTAAAAATAAATTAAAATTTCGGTAAAATCTATAGTAAATACTGAATTAAAATCCCGATAAAAAAGCTTTGATGCATGCAAACAGAATAAATAGCATTTTAACCTTGATAAATTTAGAATTACCTATAGTATGAGTAACTAACCTAACCTAACCGTATTCTAGAATGAAATGAATAGCTTATAATACCTGTGTCTCAGATTTTTCTACTGATTAACAAAAATATATAAAAGTATTATTTGTATTACTTGCACAAATTGAACTTGCTTAAACGCAAACATTGAACTCAATTTAATATTATTCCCGGTATATATTTAGGTTGTCGTATGTCATAAACGATGCCACTATTGGTAGCCGTCGTTTGCCGAATGGTTCGTGGACTGGATCACTGTCACAGTTTCAGACCAGGGTATAAATAATCATTATCTGAATCAATGGCTTTTTGAGAGCTTTGGTCCACAATAGCCAATTATCGAAGTTGATACTTTTATCAAAATATTTAACAAACTCACTTCTAAAAAGTACCCAACCCAACTCAAAATATGTCGGACAGGACTGTTCTTTTGCATCTTAATTGTAATATAATTGGTTGCTTTCGTTTAGAATATCGACCTTTCCTTAACTCTTTTCACCTGCAATACTGAAAGAGAAGAATTGATTGGATTCCCGAATCCGTTACCATTGGATCATTTGATATCAATCCTGAGTAGTCCTAGAATAAGCAACAAGACCAACATGGCAGTTATATTCAAAGTCTTCTCAATTATTGTTTGGATTTCTATATTTCTCTCATATCTGACACTTGTTTTGATAAATATATTGTTGAATAAGTGTAGGAAAAGTCAATTCATTCCAATCGATTACTTCGCTGTTCTTCTAATGAAAGGTAAATATTTCAAAGTAGACCCGTGACAGCTAGAAAATAGCAAGCTGATTTTTAGCACAGAGGATTAGATACTCAATTCTTTTGACAGAATATGATAATAATGTGACCTGGTGTAGACTTTAAATTATTCATGCCATACTCCACCTTGCACTTCCCAATTTTCAATCCGATTCAAGTAAAAGAAGTGATTCGTATATTGTACCAGGGGGCTATATAAAATACACTTACTTGCTAGTTTTAAATCAATTGACGTTGAAACTCGAATAAATCGAAACCTTTTAGTTTTCGTTGCACTTCAGTTCGAATATTAATATTTGATATAATTTTTACATTACTTTTAAAGCTTTAGAATTGAAAGAATATCACAACAAATATCTGCTAATTCTTTGGTCGTTCTGTGCATTCATTTTTGTCAATTACTTCATTGACGACATTCAAGCGATTCTTATCAGCACTAAAGAGGATCGTATCAACTCATTGCAGGATCTGTTTGATAAGGAAGATATTTCTCTGATAGTCATTCCGTTTTCGTATTACTTTTCTTTAATAAAAGTGAGTTAACAGTGAGGTTCAATCAGGAATGGCCAAGGGCTTATCAAGGGTTCATTTTCTTGACTCAATACTTAATAGTCACGGACTTTAATATTTTAATTCTTAGATAAGTTCTGCTTAAAGGCTGTCCTTTATCTTCCCAATGAATTGGTGGAACTTGGTCACTTCCAACATATGCTCCCAAATTAACAACTTTTCCATTTGATTGCAGGACAATAAGTATTTTGCCAACAGATTCATAGAAACCACTCCTAATGAGATGTTTAGCCTCAGAATAATGACCAAAGTTTTAACGCATACCAGTGTTCTCATAGTCGATGAATCTACCACTAGATTATTGCTTGATTATTTTTATAATTTGAATCTGGTTGGAACGGAAGGTGAGGGCGGACTCTATTTGGGAGACATTGCGTTCAAAAAGGATCTGAATTTTAATATTAAGCGTAAACTGAAAAACATGTAAAAAATGGTTTTAATCTCTTTATGTTACAGTATTTACTAAAGAATAATTGACCCGATCATTATTGAACTCATTTATTCTTTGATTTAGACTTCAATATTCATATGAAACCGGAATAAAAGAGAAAAACCTCAAACGAAGAATTGAATTCCAAAGAATTTTAGACAAAAAGACAAACAATTTTGAAAACAAATCAGAATTAGATCCGTTCAGACGACAGAAAGGATTTTTCTTCGATATATTTATCGTCAAAATTGTTAACATATTATTCATTTTGAAATTCTTAGTGATTGGTCTTCTTATTTCAGCTCTGCTTTTATTCTTTGAAGTTTTTATTGCGAAGAAAAAAATTACATTTATTTCAATTAAATACTTAAATAAAAGTTAAATATTTTAATCTATTTATTAAAATATGCAAAAAATGAATTTTTTTTAATTTAGTGTTTATTCAAATCAAATGCCTGTCTATTGATAGCAATCAGATTATAGCTTCAATAGTACCGGTAGTACGACGGCTGTGGCACCTCCTGAGGCGAGACCGGCATATGTCGGATGTGTTTCTCGATCACAACTTTGGGCTTTGCGTTCGGATCTCGTTCTACATATCTGACCGGTTGTACGATAGTTAACGTCTTTGAGGGATCGTATGGGTGTCTGATATGTCTGACCACATAATTGGTTGGTTTGGGTTTTTTCGATCTTTTTATGCACCGCTTCCTCGGTATGAACGGTGCCGTCCGGTCGACCAAATATGGCTGAATACCACTTGCAGTCATTCTTCTGAACCCAGGGTCAGACGGATGACATATTTCGTAGCAATTCTTGATTGAGACGAAACGGTTTGCATTTCCGCCGATCCCTGACCACGAAAATGGCAGACATTGCTGGAGGACTGGATTGTAATAAATGCGGACAATATCCTTATGACCCCTACCCTTGTCCGGCACTAATTCGCACATTTCTTGGATCGACAACACAATGGCATCGGGATCGTCGCAGTCATCGTCGGAATCGTCGAACTGTGCGAACTGAGCACTCGATCTGCCGATAAATAGGGCTAAAGTGCGGACAAACAGGTTCTGGACTTAAATGATATATAAATGGTTTCAAAACCAATAATTACTTACTGTTTAACAGAAGTATATATACAAACAAAATCTCAAACATATTCGCCATTAAATACATTTAATTTGAGATTTAATTAAATTATTTATAAATTAATTGTAAAACAGATGGCATTTGTAATCAAATAAATAAATAAATTACAAAAAGTTAAAAATTTAATCAAAAAAAACTATTTATTAATCGAAAAAAATAAACGAGTTTTCAATCGATTATAAATTTAAACAAAAAAAATAATTAAATTTAATCTAAATTTCATTTTGTATTAACAGTAGAATCGAATCAACGATTGATTTATAACTAAATTATAAATAAAATTATAATTAAGACTAAAATATAGAATATTTAGAGAACTATTGAAAATATGGTTAAACTGATCCAGACTTAAGACTCTGTTTATATCGAAATATTCTGAACAGTTGGTAGAGATTAGTTCCGGCGACGAAGAGGTTCACTGAGAACAGACTCCAGTTCTTAGGGATTATTACCATTGAATATCGCGACCAAATAACACCCGTCGCCGCCAATGCACCTGAGGGTCAATCAAAGGTCAATCAAATGCAAACTTATATACAATTTATGATAAACTGAATGCAAATAATTGTAATGAAAATTATTTTCGTCTGAATTAACAAATGATTG
This sequence comes from Eueremaeus valkanovi, assembly GCA_034693305.1. Classification (NCBI taxonomy): domain Eukaryota; kingdom Metazoa; phylum Arthropoda; class Arachnida; order Sarcoptiformes; family Eremaeidae; genus Eueremaeus; species Eueremaeus valkanovi. The sequence continues at coordinate 9,386 of JAQIWA010001132.1, forward strand.
ACAAATGAGTCAAACAGTGAAGGAGTGAATCGATTGCATACCTGTCTGAGAGGGCGACAGCTTTTCCACTGGTCTTCCGATGTCTGATATGCTGGCGATGACCAGACCCTGAATACAGTGACCGATCGTATGGTAAGCATTCAATCAAATCAGTGCAAAGACTGCAACAAAATATATACCCATTTCATAGCCGGCGCCCAAAAGAAGACAGTCTTAGGTCCGGCCGGATGTTCCCACAGCGGGCGCAGGGCCTGCGGCACAAACTTGTCTGCGGCCGACACCACTGTTCGGTACACTATTGACATGTTTTCCGTTCAATTCAATGCCGACTCTTATGGCTGTAAAGACTGTCTGTCTGTCCGATCGTATGACTGAACAGTGAATACAGTTTAGACTCAACTCTGCATTCAATCAATTCATTCAATATTTATATAATTTTATACTATATTTAACTCAACTTTTCATTTGAATAAATGCTTTCAAAATAATAAAAATTATTATTATTTGTCAAATAATTGAATTTTTTTTATAATATTTTACTCATTATTCTTAAATAAATTAATTTAATTATAATTAAGTTTTACTGCAATTAATTTGGTTTGGATTTTGATCTGACATTAAGTAATACATAAATAATGTTTACGTTTATTAGATTTTTTCACAAGAATTTAGTTCGGCTTCATTTAACTCATAAAAATTCCATTTATTCTTAAACTTGCCCGGGTGCACATATTTCAGTTTAATCAGCTTTATTTTCAACTTTAATTCAATTTTATACTAAATATGTAGCTATACTTCTAACACTTCTTCTTCTATTTAAACTTGGTATTAATAACCGCATTCATAAATTAATAAAATATAGTGAGCATAGCATAAGACAATCCTTTTTCGCTATAATCTCTATGTATTCGGTATGTATTCAATGTTACTTCAACTATAGAATTAAGTGTATCCCAGTTCACATTATTCCTATTTATGTGTTTATTCATATATTAATCTAAAAAGAATTGAATAAATATGAATAGAAATGAGAAAAGAGTTAATAATTCTTAAATTATTTATAATTAATGATTTAATAATGACCAAGTATTGACCATGATTAATTCCTTATACTGTACACGACTTGAAAAATAATGTAAATTCTAAGACAAATATAGTCTTATTATATAGAAATAATACATAGAGTTATACGAAATAAATATGAATATATAAAGGTACCAAAAGTCGTATAAAGTGAACGCCGAGTGCAACCCAATTGAGTGACATTTTGCAGCCAAACACTGGACACACGTTTGAGCTCTGATTGACTGAATTGAACGCAATTTCTATTCAATTCATTGAAATTCATTGTCATTTCAAACAAAACACAATTAATTTAATCACAAAATATGCCCAAAAATAAAGGTATTTATTGTTTAATAATTATTATTATATTTATAATTAATTTTGATGACAATCGACAGGAAAGGGAGGAAAGAACAGAAGACGTGGAAAGAATGAAAACGAAACCGAAAAACGCGAACTCGTGTTCAAAGAGGACGGACAGGGTATGACCTCTGGCCCATACCTGGCCTTATATTTAAGGCCGCAAAACAATCACTAGTTTTCCCCCAATTTATCCTTTTTTTTCTGTTCTGACGTTTAGTTTAATTATTTTAATAACTCTTTCTATCGATTGATCTTAAGTTGAATTTAATTTTAAATTCATTTTTGGTTTTCAATACGTTTTGTTTGTTTTTGTTTTTATATTTAATTGAAATGAATTTAAATATTAATAAACTGTTTATTGATGTGTAATATCGTATAGAATACGCACAAGTGATCAAAATGCTGGGAAACGGACGGTTAGAAGCGCTTTGTTTTGATGGCATCAAACGCTTGTGTCATATCAGAGGCAAACTCAGGAAAAAAGTTATTATTCTTTTCGTTATATTTTAATTGTATTTCTAATTCAATACTATTTATACGAAAATTATTATAAATAGAAATAGAGTTCAAAACAATTGTATTTTTTTTTTAATAAGAAATGAATCGGAACTGAACTGAACACATGTTTAACTCGATTGCATCCCTGTGTCACCCATTATGTAGGTGTGGATCAACCAGGGCGATATAATCCTGGTGGGTCTGCGCGACTACCAGGATGCTAAGGCCGATGTGATCCTGAAGTACAATCCAGACGAAGCCCGCAATCTTAAGTCGTACGGAGAGCTACCTGAGTCGGCCAAAATCAATGATACGGTCACTTTCGGTGAGGAGGAAGAGGACGAAGACATCATTGAGTTCGGCGAAGTCAGCGGCGATGAGGAGATCGACAATGTATTACCACTTTTCTGACTGACCTTTCATTCAATTATATTCTTATTATTTATTAATTTATTTTTTGTTTTCTCTTTTCTCTCAACAGATATAATAATTTTTGACATTATTTTCAAATCGTCTAATGATTTATAATATTTTTTTTCTCTCTTTTTTTTGCGTCAAATAATCTAAAATACTTTTCATTATTTTTTTTTCTGTTTTATGAAACAAATAATTCGCAGAAAATTATTTCGATTTTTATATAATACTTATAAAATTTGAATCAATTTTTACCGAAAAAATTAATTGTTTTTCAATAAACCACAGAAAATGATCTTACGGTAAGATATACTCCTTTGCCGTTCAGTATATCTATTATTAATAAAGTTTTTATTTAATTAAATGATTAGTGAATTGTATTCTTATATATGAAATACAAATAACTTATTCGCGAGTCTTATGATTAGTTCTGAATTCAATTCAATTATATTTATTTGTTTTTACACTTAATTACAAATAGTTTTTTGGATTTATTTTTATTATTATATGAATTGTTAGCTATTATTGAATTCGAGTCTATATTGCAATCGACTATCGATTCATTCAATAATATATTCTTTTGTGCTCTTAATTAAAGCCTTTAATCCAATTCCTAAGCCTTTAGTTAATACTGTTTTTCGTTATATTAATGTAATTAAACACAAATTGTTTTCTATTGTCATAACTGTTCTGTTCATCGCTTTCGCAGTCAAATAAAATAATTAAAATTTGAGAATAAGTTTCGTTTGTTTTCGCTTTCAAATCGATTTCTTCGTCTCTTCTCTCCATATAATGACAATTAATTCGTGTAAATCCTATCCTACGGTATCAGTGCTGTCCTTCTGGTTCTCAGCAGTCATCACCACTTTATTGCTATTTGTGCTAATTCTCAAAGAAATACAGAATTTATCATATATTTGATAGAATTGCAAATATTAGAGACGAATACATACAGTCATACTGTACTCATACACCATTAGATGTGGATTAAGTTGCTTAATAAGACAGGTCAGTTCCAATAGTTGTTTTCCATTATCAACAAAGTAATTAAATATTTTGTTTTCACTTAATGTTAATTCAATTATAACACGTGTCATAAGTTTGACAACAAGATAGAGTCTATTGAGCAAGTACATTTATATGCCTAATAGCATTGCCTATATGACTAATGTATTTTTGGCAACTTATGTAATAGCAAGAAACCCCCTGGCCCATTTTCAGACAAATTTTGGCCTAATTTATACTAAATGTATTCAAATATAACTGAACTAGCCTAGTATCTGTATACTGGCCTAATCCAATTTAAACCATAAAATTAACCTAAAGTAAGTTTTAAAATTTGGAGAGTTATAATAATAATATGAACAATTGACCCAGTCTTCTACCAATAACCAAGTGATTTAGAAACTCATAAAAAATTATTCCGAAGAAAAAATGACACATTTGGAGAGCCCGACCAATACAGTATTACGCTTCTCTCGACAGCAATAAGCAAGGCAGTATTGTGAAATATACTCTGGTTTGAGAATAATGAATAAGAAAGCACTTCAACAATAATTGTGTTGAGCATAATATCTGACATTGATTTCCCTTAAAATGCTAATCCATTGCACAACTGATGTCAATGTTTGCTAATCTTTTTTATCGTATAATTGTTTTTTGCTTTTTCTGCTTTAAACCAATATTTAGTCGTTTAGAGTCAAGTGATTAGACTTTAAATTAAACCAAACGTAATATCGGTTACAGTTTGTTAAAGCATTAGATAATTCAAACCAATTGTAAATATTTATATTCTATACAAATAAGTCAATAATTTTCACACATTTTTACTAAACCTAAGCCTCAGTTATTCGAAGTTATGAAATCGGAAAATATATACAATACTAATACGGGTCATATTGAAAGCTTATGAAGTGAACTGAATATTCTGTGGGATAAATGCTCTAGCTATAATCGTCAAAAGAGCGAAGTATTAATATCCACATAATTTAAACATTTCTGAATTCAAGTTTGCATAACATTAAGTGATTGAGTAATTTAGGACTGAATTAAATTCACTTTCATAGGCTTTTATCAAGATTTATATATACTTCATAAATCAAACTGGATGTGAAAATTATCTCCAGAATTGTTAAATATCGTAAAATATATTTAATTTTTATTATATATTATACAGTATTTCCATTGAATTTATCAAAAAATTAACGAATTATGATTAGATAAACTGTGAGGAGATCTGAATTTTATGTTCATATAAATATAGACGGATGTGATTATAGGCCGACACTAAAAGGACAACAATTTTGAGGCAAACATTTTTTGTGAAACATTTTTTGTGAAACATTTCTCGAGCAATATTTTTTGGACAACAATTTTTTGGACTATTGACTATTGACAACAGTTATCCTTCACTTCGCTCCCAAAAAAATTGCATTTGAATGCACTGTAAATACAATAATGGGTTCGGCTTTCGTGTAAAGCAATAAATATAAATAAATTGTAATTCAATGCAAACTTAATCTCGTCTTCAAAATTAAATAGTATTAATAATTGTAAATTGTGCAGTGTACAAAGAATTTAAAAACAACTGGGTTAGTTTGATAACAATAAATGCAAATAAATAATATATTTGCAGGAGTCTAATTGATGAATACACAAGTTACCTAGCTATTTTTGTTTGCACAGTAGTTAAGGTTAAATAAATAGTATATTATAAAATAAAGGATAGGATATTTAAAAAGTTGGTTGCTATTAATTTTAGGGATCGCCAGACTCGGCAAACCTAGGGGGGTATAGGGGGGGGGGGGTAAAATGGCGGATTTTTCCCAAAATCGTGAGGGGGGGTCACTATTTTGGCCCACTATTTTCGCCAGCATAGGGGGGGGGGGTCGAAAACTCATCGGAAATAGGCCACTCCAAAATGGCCATTTCAAAACCTAGGGGGGGTATTTTGGCTATACCCCCCCCATTGGCGATCCCTAATTAATTTCATGACTAACCCTAACACTATTAAATGCTTTTGTTTACGTAATAAGTATTAATATAAATGACTAATTTTCCCGTCGGTTCAGCTTTTATGGACTATTCCTAAGCTATTATTCCTAACAACTAAGCATCAAATCACTTGAGTTTATCGCATAAATTAAGAGTTCGTTTGATTTCTTATCGGAAAATCACAACAATATTAGTTACAACAGATATAGCACTGAATAGTGAAATAAATACGCAATTAATTTGATTTAATTGTTAAATAGTATTAAATTTCTAATTAATTTCTCAAATAATGGCCGCTTTTATGAACACCAGTTTTGGCAAACTTTATATAATTGAAGAAAATTTAGACAATTGGCCGATAATTAGGATTTTATTCTCAACTTTCACTTCATTTGTTGGCATTTATATTATATATGGCTTTTCATATCTATTTTGTCAGTTATGGACACAAAGAAAGCGATCGCTAATTATGACAACACTATTCTTGGTCTACATTTGCAATGTTTGCATACATACTGTCCATTACGCCGGTATTATTCTTATGTTATTTTATAATTTTATTCATTATTGATATATTGGTTATGAACTCTCATTACGATTAAGTAAAACGATTTCTCAATTAACACATTCACTATATTTTAGTTTCTATGATATACTGTATTCCTCTAATCGTTATGTTATTCACAATTTGTTGGATTCTTATCATAATATTTATATTTATGATTAGAACTTATTTTTTTTCAAATAAACCCCGATTTTATGATTCACTCATTTTTTGCATTCAATTTCCTCTAACACTTGTATTGAGTAATAAATAATGAAAACAGAATATAACTTATAAAATGTCGTATCTCCTAATTGGTTATCTCCTCTGTTCGCTACCTATAATACTAATTTGTTTCGCAATGACTACATCTCTATATCTCTATAACACAATTCTCTCATTCAAATCATTGAAACTTCACGAATGAATCACATTATTATTGAATAAATCTTTATTTTAATAAATATTTTTGAACATAAATTAAATATTTTCCAATGTTTTGCTAGAAATTCACCGCATTTTAGTCATACAATAAATATAAATATTATTCTCGTTATTACCAGAGATGCTTATGAAGATAACTTATTAGTGTTTTTATCAAAAAATTATTTGGAAGGTACTCTCTCATTTTAGAATCTCGGTGAATTATAGAAAGAGCATTTTGTAAATTCTCGATCCTATGAAAACTTTTTGATAAAAATTCTATTTTTGTTAATGAAGTTTGAGTTTATACTGACTCCGTATCTCTGATTTATTCCCTAAAACTCATAACTTTTTTTTGTTGTTCAATTTCAATGTTATTCAGTCGACTACTTCAGTCTCAATGTTTACAAAAATTCAGTTTTGATTCCAACCTTGAAATGGAGTCAAAGTTCCTGTAACTGCAGTGAATATAATCAAGATAAAACTAAAAATAGCTACAAAAACAATTTTTTATGCACAGATCACCTGATATTAAAAATTATAATTTAGATGAAATTATAGTCACTCTTATGCATACACAGCACCAGAACCTCTTAAATGTGCTCTAACTTATTGCTGAAGGCCTTGAACAGTCATCTCTGCTCAAGAACTTTCGATCGGAATGATTATTTGCCAGGGTTAAATACCACTTTTATAGGCCTTTTAGTGTTGGCTCTACTCATTCATTGTTTCTACAGTAAAGAGAAGTTACGAAACACAGAAAAACGATTTTATAAATAATCAAAACATTTGTCAACTTTCAGAACAAATTATTACTTAATCCTTAACTAATCCTTCTTATCGTTAAGTATTAGAAATTATAATTATTTTTCAATTAAATATAATTATAATTAGTTTTTTGTTACTAACAATAGAAATATGAATAAATAATTAGTTTTTTTCACTTCATTTAATTGTTATTCGATTTTCAAAATTTCTTTCAAATATCTGAATAACTTCTCTTAAACAGTAAATCTTGCCAAGATGATTTAATTATTTTCAGAGAATTTTTAACAACTAATGCTTTTTATTGTTATTTTTGTTTTGCAATCAGAATAACTTCAAATTAATTGCTTATATGCGGACAATTAGATTGATATTTCAAACAGATTGTTGAAAAAGTTGCTTAATTTCTATCTTTGATATATTTAGATAACATTTTACGTCCCGTCAAATACTTTGAGCTCAAATGGCTTTATCAGAAATACTTGATATCAACGATGGAATTGAAATTTTCGGCAAATATTTTACTTATGATTGTTGGCTATAAAGCTATAAAACAATTGATTAATTCAATGGTTACGGGAGAGAGAGATAGGATAAACAAATACAGCGTTTATTTCCTTCTATACATATTGGGTTCGTTGCTAACTCTGAGCGCTTATATCATTGAACCGCCGCTCAGTTATCAATTGGTTCCCAATTTACTCATTACTGGCGAATCAGTTCTGGCATTCAGTCTATTACTGCTTATAATTAGAATTTATTTCCTTAACTCTAATGACATGTTTGGCGGACCTGAAAAAGATTTGGCAAAACTGTTGTCCTATAATAATAGCGAAGACGAAGAAGTGGTTACATTCAGTCGACGTCTCATTGAAACTAATCAAAGAATAAAATAAAAATTATCTGTTTTTGTCTTTTATTCTATTTATTCTATTCATACAATCAATACATAGATAACCAAAACTAATCGATAGCTTATTTGTTGATATACTTTATTCTGATATCAAACTCAATGCAAATATTTTTTCATTTGTATTCTTGGCTTCGATTCAATAACTGATGAAAAATAAGTTGTTTTTATCACTTAATCGACTAAAAGTTTTTTATACAGTATAGGTTTGATGTTCATTAAACCCGATATAATAAAATGTTTCCATATTTCCATTAATTTATTACTTTATTTATCAATTTATACATTATATTAGATTATAATTTAGTTCACAATAAAGATATTTATTCATTAAAAGTTTTCTTTTCTTTAATATGGATGTGCAGGTGGGCTGTCATTCATTTATCTCAAGGTAAAATAAGTTACTATGCAGTATGTGTGCTGTCTCAAATAAAATAGCTGCTTGACAATGGAGTTAAATATAAGCGAAATATGCATTACATGAATGCTTTACAACATTTGTATTGACTTCTACTGAATTAAATGGAGCCGGGCTCGATTTAGTCTCTTATATAATATTGATTCAGTAGTTTACTCTTTTAACATTTAGCGAACTGGCTTATAATGAGAATGCCCGGGGCTATTTGTGCACTCAGTGTATTGATATATTTGGTCTCTGCCCAAACCCTGCTCATTGCTATTCAATATTGTGGCTGTTGTCTGGAATACTGTATAAACTAATAAAAACACACTTTTCCTCAAAAGATATATTCTATTCAACTCTTTTTATTCGATAAATTGATCGTTAATTGAATCATAAACTTAATGATAGCAACCGAACAATGCTATCGAATCAACGATTGCTAAAAATAAATAGAACAGAGATAACGGAAAAAACCTTAAAAACAGATTTGCTTTATAACTGAATGTAAACTAAAACGAAAGTTGAGCCAACTTTTTGATAACTACAGTAATTAAGTTTTTATTTACACTTAATTTTCAGTATGTTTTATAATTGAATTGAATCTAATCTGAGCTCAGCTTTCATTCAATTTCCTATCAATTGATTGCAAAATACAGTCAAAGGCTTAAAGTTTTAATGCTTTTCAATGCTATTCTGGTTTATAATTAGATTAACTATTGATTCAATAGTATTGAATCGAAAGTTCTTGTAATCAAATGAAAAATAAAACTTTTGTTTAATACTGTTTGTTAGAGAAGACAATCTATTTATTCAATTAATTGCATTCATTTTTATCGCTTCTCTGATAAACTCAATGATTATAGCGATTATAATAATTAAGTAAATATAAGAATTAAATTAAAGTCAATACTAAAGTCCAGTTCATTGAAAATAAATTGCATGAATTGGACAAGTGATGCAAATCTGTTGAATTCTGGTCTGAAAATCAGCAAATTATATGCACAACACTATTGCATAGACTAATAAATTACAATTTATAATATCATTATAACAGTTAAGATAATTAAATATATATAACAGCAATGATAGCACAAAATAGTAGTATATCTTAATTGAAGCCAAAGATAATTCAATAGAAATATTCTGATTATGACTCAAGTGTTTGTGAAGATAACAATTTTAAACTATATTATCAATTAGTTTACGGAATATTCTGTTCATTATTACTACTAAAAATAAATCAGCCTTAACGAAGTAAGACCTAGATTAGGATAATAAACTGTTACAGTTCAGTTTTGCACGTACTCTACCGCAAAGACAAGTGTCTGAATACTGTACTCACGTATGCAAAGCGGACCTAAGCTACTGTATAATGTTTACGTCTGTATTATCAAATTGCACCTCGCATCTCTACCACTACAAGTTAGCCGATTAGTTATTGTATCTGAGCTCAATTTAAGTTAAAGTGATAAAGAGATAGACTTGTAGTGACTTTATAGCCTTTGCCGAGTCCTTCAATGCATTAATACAATTGAAGCTATTCTACTATACTATGCATACGTTTGGCCCACTTTTGCACTGGCAGTGAGAAAGCAACAAATTGTGTACAGAGAGAAAGAGAAAGGTCAACGTCTGCAGACCAATACAATCAATAGTAGCGTACAGTAAACTTCATTTACAGGCTAACCATGTACATTTGAAAAGTTAATCAGAGATCATAAAAATTCTTAAACACATATAAAATGGTAAATATTTTTCTTAAATATCAGATAAGATTCACACAAATAATGAACGATTAAGTAATTGAGAAAATATATGAACAGAAAATAGGGACTGATCTGTAAGTCTGAACAGACGGGGAGAGCATACGTGACTCGCATTCACTCCTATAGACTTACGTGATTATCAACACGTCTTATCAGCTCTGGTTGTATGTAAACAACAGTGTTTTGACTGTGTTTATGAACAGACGGTCCCTAATATAGAGCATTGGTTTGGAGACTATAAAAGCCAAATGTGTTTACGCTTTGGCTTTCAGTCATTCAATACTTGAATACAAGTCAACAATTGGTTTACAATTTAATGTCATTTACTGTTCATTCAAATCGATTGAATTCACATATCCTTATAACTGGTGATCCCGGCGTTGGAAAGACTACTCTGATTACGAAGATTTCACAACTTATTAAAGACAAATATAGCCATCGGTTTGTAGTCAAAGGCTTTTACACACAAGAAGTCAGATCTGGTAAATGATTAACACTTTTTGCACTCATTTCTCATATTTTCTGTTCATTTGTTTGTATTTCTCATTCATTTTGCTTTCAATTGATTTCTATAGCAATTGGCGACAGAATTGGCTTCGATTGCATTGATATCAATAACCCATTGAATAGAAGACAATTGTCTCGTATTGGCGGCACAAGTGGTCCAAAAGTAGGCAAATATTCAGTGGATTTAAAGGCTTTCGAATCGATAGCCATTCCATTGATTACTACAACGACTGCAGAAATCAAAGCAATAGAAGAGACGGACAAACAGTTGATTATAATTATCGACGAAATCGGAAGAATGGAAGCATTCAGTGATCTGTTCCGCAAAGGCGTCAAACAGTTGTTCGACTCTGAAGTCACCTCAAAGTCATACAGGATTTTGGCGACACTTCCCGTCAAAAGGAATGTCCGAATGGCTGAGGAGGTCAGGCAGAAGGCATCGAACAGCAGGAGTGCCAATGAGATCCACATCAACCGATCCAATAGGAACGGTATGGCCGACAGAGTGGTCGGTATGCTCTGCGAGACGGCTCTCAGATAAGCGCCGACTCTTTGGATCAGACATTCATTTGTATTATAATTCGCTGTCATTTCATACAAACTGTTTATAAGCATTGATTTGAGTGTAAAATAATAGCTATTTATATAACATATTATTGTATATCAAAAGTGATGTAAATATTTATAAATATTAATAAATATATTAACAATGAATTCCTATTCTGTTTATCATTTCTTAGTTGTCTTTATTGGGAATCACTTTCAGTGACAATATTACTGATAGTGTTCTCACAATTGAGTCATTGTTTGTGTTATAAACTGATATTAAATCCAATTTTATTGATTCAAACGCACAGTCAATACCATCGATGACCGCAAACCAAGCACCCGCATACTTGCCAGTATACTGACAGTATGCTTTCATAATTAATCTGTGTATAAACCAGTTCATAGAG
>JAQIWA010001133.1:0-20973 GCA_034693305.1 Eueremaeus valkanovi
AGTTGAAAACGTATTTTGAGAATTTAACTCATTTCAGTTATACCGGCATGCCGGTTTATGTGCGGGAATACGGTAAGGATATTAGGTCGATCAAAAAAATAATCCGACAATTTTCTTAACATCTCCTAAACGAAAAGAGCTAGGTCAAATCTGTAAATTGCAATGACACCTCCGTATCAACTCCATATTCCACTTTAAATTGAGACTTTGATATGATTCAGTCATTTTTTCATTCAATTCAAAATTGAATCAAATCTCAAATCAAAGTCGAATAAGGAGTGATAAGAATAAAATAAATACTCGAATTTCATTCAATTCATTTTCATTCAATTCAACAGTTTTTGAACATAAAAATCAATTTTAGTGAATATAAAAAAAATCAGAAAAAGTAGTTTCATTGTGATTCTATAAAATAATTTTTTACGACTCAATCAAAAATCACAGAGTAAAGTGTGATACCTCGATGAACTCATAATATCGAATAGAATTTTATAAAAATAGTTTCAATTCAACCAAAAAAATTATATCTTTTTTTGTCCCATAGGAATACATTAGCTCAAAATCTAAATGAATTTTTTCTGAGAAAACAGAGAATGAAACCCCCAGCGATTTTTTATATGTTTTTCATATTAGTAAGCTTTATGAATTGAAACAGAAAAATTATTGAAAATCCAACTAGAAAATACGTCAAAAAATTTGAGAAAAATTGAAATATTTTTTTGATCTGGAAGATTTCAAAATATTTGAAAAATTTCTTGGGATGAATTGAAGGGGAAAAATAACTTTAAATTATGGCTAAGAAAAGAATGCGAATTTATTCATAATTATTGAGTTATCAGAATCCAAAAAGTCGGATATTTGAGGACCCCCTGGCGGGCGCCCAATGGGGCTAGGAATTTTTTAAAACTGATTTATGATCCTTGGACCTTCCTCTATCGAAAGCCGCTGTGCACTTTTTGATTTGTTCCAGTGGTGGCTTAAAGTCCGGTATGTCCTTTCTAATTACTAAAGTCCGTAACGAATATTCATTATATTTGAGTCAAATATCCTTACAAATATATTCTTACAAACTCTACGACTATTTTCATATAATTATATGTATGACTGGTATAATATGTGTTCAGCAATGAATCTGACTTATGAACTCAGCTATAATGCATTGAATTGGGAACCGCGGTTCCCAGTTTGAGAATCAATGATTATAATATATTGGTTGAACCCGATCACTTTGCTATATAGTAACTATAAAGGCTATCATTATATAATTCCGGGATTCAGTAATTGTGAGCGTGCCATAGATTATCCAGTATAATTTATACTGTATGATTTTACGACAGGGTTCAAAATGTGTAAATAAGATTTCTTAAAAGTTCCCTACCACATTGTTGGTAATCGCGAATGGGGGCATCATCCCTCTTTTGGTATATTACAAAAATCAATGCAATCAATTATCACTTAATTGAAAAATTATACAGGTTAGATTAATAGACCTATGACTAATATTTGGCGAATTTATACTTTTCTAATCTCATCTTCCCAAAATAAAAATGAATAAAGGGGAAAATAGATCCTGTTATGTCCCCTTGGTTTATTTTGTTGTCACCACTGATAAGACTTTTCTTGTGCTACGGAATGGTGAGTCACCATTGGTGACCCTGGTCATAGCAATTTTAATGTGGCATACATACATTTTCTCGATTTTACCTCTTCTGACAATTCAAATGAATAGAATTGAATGAAAGCCTAATCTTATCGTAATTTATGCCAAAAACTTGTTTTCTGTTAAATATTTATTTGTTTGTATTGTTTGTAAATAAATATGTTTTCAATTGATTTCAATTCAATTCAATATAATTTCACATTTAATCCAATTTATTGTTATTTATATTAAAATGACTTTAATTTCAAATTCAATTCAGTTTGTGCTGAGATCTGGTCTTAAGCACCGAATGGTAAGCAAGATATCGATTGTAGGGATGTCTCAGTGGAGGCCCCAATACATGGATCCAGTGGTCGATCCGAACCAGTTGTCAGAACTGGAAGAAAGCGGTCGACTGAAGGAACTGGCGTTTAAGCCAATCAAAGCCCGGCAGTCGAGTCACTCGTCTTCGCTCTTCTACGACCATCTGCTCAACAGATTCGTATCGAAAGCACATCTTAAGGGACAGAAGGCTCTGATGAGAGACCTAATGAGACAGACCTTCTCTGCCATCAAAAGAACACAAATCGAGAAATACAACGGCGCGGACGCCGGCCACAAGTCGGACATAGAGTGCAATCCTTTGGTTATATTCCAAACAGCGCTCGAGAACTGCCGGCCACTGATCATAGGCCGCGCAGTGAAGAGGGGAGGGGCTATATATCAGGTGCCGTACCCTTTGAAGGTGAAGGAGTCCGAAGAGATAGCGATGCGATGGTTAATACATACGGTTAGGGAACGACCGAAACCCAGAAAAGCGTTTTTCCCCGAAGTCATGGCTAAGGAACTGATTGACGCCTATTATAATGAGGGAAAGGTAGTCAAGAGGAAACAGGACGTACATAGAGTCTGCGAGGCTAACAGGGCGTACGCCCACTACCGATGGGGCTGAGAGTACAGCCAATATATTAATAGTTATATTCGAAGAAAAGATTTGTTTTTGACATAAATTTGATTTAATATTCAATACATTAATCATTCAATTGGTTTGACTTATGGCACGAATTGACTCCAATTTCATATAAAATATAATAATTTAAATGAAAAACAAAATAATTATTAATTAAATAAAATATTTTATATCAAAATAATATCTAAATTTAGTTTTACTGAAAATTTTTTAAAAATCTTTTGATATGAGTGAGTGACGAGTCGAGTGGTCGACCCCTTAGAGCCCTAACGGGACAAATTAGAACTGGAAGCATGAGATCCACTGCTGACACCACTACTGACTGCTTCGCTCTCATCATTATAGGGCAGACATTCTTCTGGCTGTGAAGAGGACGGAAAGATTCTGAAGAGAGGGCCGGTATGTAGTATGACGTCAATGGCGTCCATTCGCGCCAATTCCTCCAACTTCTTGACTAACACTCGAATCGTAGAATTGGAGTCACGAATGCATTCGTCTATCACTCGAGCGGTCGGACTCAACTGTGCATTGGCTCCGGGATCTAGTTTTGGCAACTTATCAGTCATACCTAATAGTATGCCTAACATACACCAGTCCCGACCTATGGGTTCGGGCGGATCTAATACTGAGCAAAGTCTTTGTTTTGTCAGAAGCGAGAGATTCGAGGAATGAAGAGTCGGTACTAAAGTCGGTCCGCCCTCTGACGGGTTGAATGCCGGCGTCGACACCGGCGACGACACCAAAGAATTGAATGAAGTCATTGATCTGAACTTTGCTGTTCTTCGGATCGAATTCAGATCTTCGACTCCGAAACAGATAATGTCTGAAATCTTCTCTTCGACTGAAGAGTCGCTACTTTTGATGGTCTGTTCCACAGCTGACTCGATGTCAGCCGAAAGTAAAGCTTTGAGAATAGAATACGAAGAATAAGAACTGAGATTCTCGTTCTGTTCCTTCAATTGTTTCGGAGATAAATAGTGTTTTTCAAAGAGAAAACCGGAACAGATGTCCGAAACAGTGGTCTCTATTATATTGAGAATGTCTTCCATAAACAGCAAGCATTCGGTTCTCATGTCTTCGGGTCCGCGAACTTTCAGTTCAATCGCTTCATTGATTGGATTAGAGGTTAAAATGGCTTCGATTGGACCCAAAGTCAGTTTTGTTCCTTTGAACCAATGATATAACTCACAGACTTCATAGTCCGGACGACTCCTAACCGCTAGTCTCAAACCTACCTGCAGTCGAGAGAAACTGCACAGTAGTATTTGGCCGCTCGGCACGTGTTTTTCACATTGGATACGAAGACCGCAATACACGCTATCCGTCTGTATTGTGTGCTTCTTCGGCCAAATCTCCTCAATTGCTGGCTCTTTGAGTGTAAAACAGGGAAATTCGTAGGCAATGTCACCCTCGTAGTCGCATTGAACGCATACGCATAAGGCCTCGAGCACCTGGAGCAGATCGAGTGCATCAATTTCCGGAAATTCTAATTGAATATCGTCTACAGAATAGGTTCCGGTTATACGACTTTTGCAGATATAGTCATGACTTAGAATATAACCGATTATATCAACTGTAAGCCAACGCGGATTCAATATAATCAAGTCCTGACTGTTCTCTGTTCTGGCCCTCAAATACAACACTTCGCCCATAGTTTGCAACTGAAGTATCAAATCTTTGAAGTGTTCATCGCTGGCCAAAGGATTTATTTGTGATCTTATAATATCTTTGAATTGATTCCATGAAAGCACCGGAAAAGCTGCCGACGCTTTCCGACAAATATTCAGAAATGAGAGGACAGCCTCCAGGAAGCCATTAGACCGGGGTATTGCCTGAAGAATGACTGACTTCATTGAATTCAAATACTGTTTCAATTGTTTCATTGCAGGCGAGCCGACAGCACTGGCATCCATGACAATGATGTGCTCATGAATGTCGAAAATGTATTTAAACCTATTGTCGATTATTTGCATCAAAGACTTCAAACTGTGTTGGATCTCATCAGTGGTTGCAGTGACCACATCTGCGTGAGTGGCGATTATTATCACATTCAATGGTTCACTACTTTTTCCGCAATAAGTCAATGGTTCGAATACTGGTGCTCTGCTCTGAAGGAAATACAGCCAAAACATAAGACTATGGATTTGGACTTCGAACGGATCGCACAGACGAAAGACAATGGCGTGAAAGCTATGGTTATTACCGATGAAGTGATCGTAGATTTGAAAGTATGACTCGTTTCCACTGAACTCCCAAACACTTACTTCACCCACACCTGAAATGGCCACCTGTTGGCAGTCGATGCCGAGCGTAGAGTTCTCGTGATTTCTTGCAGTGCTGTACAGAAACTCCAATTGAGTGCTCGTAGGAGTTGACGGGTCAGCCCCGGAAGCACCCGTTGGCGGGGATTCATATTTTTTTGGCTGTGAGTGGTTTAGAGATTTGGATGAGCGCCTGAACCAACTGCTAAAGTAACCACATTTTAGTGACTCGATTAAAGTGGTCTTTCCAGAGCCCGAGTGTCCGAATATCTTGAGTTTGAACCGTTGGTTCGGTTGACTGTTGGCAACCAATTGGGAGACATATTCTTCTTTCGTCTGTTCGTTCCTCAATCGGGTCAATAGATCTGCGATTTCGTTGTGGTTCTGAGCAATAGCACAGATCTGAGGAATAATTGCGTCCCTGTTCTTCTGGTCGACTATACTTCCGGCCAAACACAGGCACCTGACTATCTCGATGTGACCGTTCTTTGCAGCTAATCGTATGATAAAAATGGATATTAAATACTAAACATTATAATCGATGTAATCATTGGTCGAATACCTAAATGCAAAGGATATAAACCACTCTTATTGGACACATTGACGTTACAGCCCGAAGAGCACAGGTTTTGGCAGATTTGCAATAAGTTAGACCGAGACGCGTAATGGATAGGTCTCTCTCCGTGGTCATCGGCCGCTTCCACGTCAGCACCGGCTCGAAGAAGAAGTGAAGATACGCCGACGTGTTGTCGTTTGAGTGACAAATGGAGTGGAGTGTAGTTGTGCTGCGGGTCAATGGTCTCAGTCATTATCGGAGCAATTGGACAATTAAACCAGAAATGCATACCTTATTCCTGACATCAGTTCGAGCACCGGCTTCAATAAGACAACGAACACATTCGATATGACCTCTGGCAGAGGCCACGTGCAGAGCAGTCTCGCCCTCCTATTGGGTCCAATAAACCATTCATTTGTTTACTTAAACAAGTTTTCAGCCAAACAAACCTTGTTCTTGATATCTGTCTGAGCGCCCACTTCTCCGAGAATGTGCACTATTTTAGGGAACCCATGCCATACTGCGATCAACATCGCTGTCTCCCCGTGCTATCAGACCAATAAGTTTTGAGTTAAATACTATTTCAGTTTAAATCTTAAAAATCAATTGATTGCCTCATCGATGGCGTTGACATTTGCACCACATTTACAGAGCTGTTCGATGGCCTCTACGTGTCCATAACGGGCGGCTACATGTAGTGGGGTCTCCAAGTTCTGCAATCAGAATCAGTTTTCTAGAAAAGCGCATTATTTTTACAAATTTATGTTTACTTTATTGGTTTGGTTCACATCAGCCACACTGTCGTAAAAATAACGGATAATCAATGGCTGGTTCTGTCGAGCGGCCCAATGGACTATTGAGTCCCCGCGCTATGGATGGGTCAATGGGACCAGTATTGGTCAATATTACTGTCAAATAATCGGAAAACTATAAAAATCTTGAACCGAACTCACGTCATCAGTGAGGTTAATATCAGCTCCTTTTTGGTGCAAAAACTTCAAAATATCCAGATGACCCAGGCCACTGCAGTAGTGCAATAGGGATTCACCATGCTAAATGTTTTTATCAATTTATAAGTTTTCAAACATTGAATGCATTACTAATTATTAATTACAAACCTGATTGCATTGGTTCGCATCCAAGGTTGACATCAAAAACAATTCCTGAATTGCATTGAGATTCGCGTCCTCTACGGCACCGAAAAGAGCGGCCGAAACGAAGTTCTCGTCATTCTATGCATTCAATGCAAAATGATTTGTTGGTTAGACTCGATATATAGAGTATTAAAACATTTTATAAACTATACAAATAAAGGGTTTTTTAAGTGCCTATAGTTTGTTGAGGCGGCTTTTTGAGCTCTGACTGGTCATTTAAATTTTTTATTGAAAATTTCATTAAAACATTTTAAATCAGCCAATCAGAGCTCTAAAAAACAGCTGGGCGCCCAACAAACTATAGGGACTTAAAAACCCTTTATATTATATTCAAGGTCTAGGAGAACAAAATGATCCCGAATTTATAGTGAATATGAATCAATTAATTCCAAATCAATTTTCAGTACACATTATTTGACAGGTAATCAGGAATAACACATTAAGTATTGACCCAATTTTAACACAGAATCTTTACATAACAACATAACCTTGCACAACCTCCCCTCTCTTCAGGGCAGACCACAGCCTCTGGACACAGCCACAGACTACAGTGTTTTTACCTAACGGTGTGGTGGAGTCAATACGACGCGTCGGAGCCTTTACAGGGCAGGGACGGGCCCAGCACAACACCAAATCTTGGCTCTGGGACGAGGACTCGACCTCCAGCTGAAAGTCATACACTCTACCAGAGAGTTATTGGGTGCTCTGACCCTGAACATATGAACTTCCAGACTTCAGAAGCAGAAAGATTTTTGATTTGCATAAACTACATGTAAATTAATTATTCAAACACAGAATAACCTAGTCCATTTCAATGCAATTACAGTATACAGTATTGCTTTAATATATTGTTGAGAAACAAAATCATTATTTGAAATGAAAAATACAAAAAATGTTCGTTTGGTTGATGTGTATTAAAAATGACAAAAAATATTATAAAATACAACTAAAAAGAAATCGATTCAAAAGAATATGCAATAAATCAAAAACGAAAAAAATTTATAAATCGAGAAAATAAAGTGATGAACCAATTGATCACATTCTTGAATGTTTGTCGACTGCGAGCATAAATATCCTGGGGCATTAACTGAAAGTTCAAATCATCGTATTCGTAGTCATATTCAAGCGGACCATAGCTTTGATAATTGGGTTTTGGGTATCGATTCATATAATGGTATTGATTGGAAGAACTCATCATTTGATTGATATTTGGTTTGTAAACCGAATCCATTATACGATTTGCTTCTGGACTCCTATCCGGTCCATACATATTGGGGTTGCGATTGTATGGCCCGTACGGACGTCTCCTATTCTTAGGCCTGAGTCCGAATACGGCCGAAACAAATTTGATCATGATTCTTAACTTGAATATAAGGAACTTTAGGAAAGCTACTTTCATCTCTCCCTTAGCGATCCAGTACTGACGCAACGTATAGAAGGTTAGAGTTCTTCCCTTAAACTCCTTCTCTTCAGAACTTTGCGATTCTTTGAGTTCCACACTATTGTCGAGTCGAGTATTATTTGGTTGTGAACTCAATTCACTTTTCACTAATTCATTATCAATTGGAAGACAAGAAACCAATGATATGTATACGAAGATCATTAATATCAAGCGAATCATTATTATAGGGATCAAGTGATGAGTGAAACACAAACCAATGTTTTATTCAAAACTATTATTTATTTACATAATATGACTATTATTTATCTAAATGTAAAACAAAACCAAAAAATATTTTCATTTAAACCTCATTCAGAATTTCAATACAAGTTGTCCTCCATATGAGTGATAGCTCATGAAATCAGATATTTTGCATTGAAAACAGTTTGTTTGTGTCGTTTCATTCGGTCATCAATTAAGACATGTATTGTATTTTATTTCTGCCGCTATATTGGTCTACAAATGTACGCAACTCTCACTGTCATGTATTCACTGCCGAACACATAATGAACACTAATGTATGCTATGGTTTATTTTTAAGTAGTCAGTGTCAAATATTAATACAATATTATACTGGACAAACTGTTTTATCATTCCACTATTTGACACTGACAACTCAAAATAAACCATAGAATGCATTCGTGTTCATTATGTGTTTGGCAGTGAAGCATACATGACAGTGGCATCTGGGTAGACCAATATCGAGGCACCAGTAAACTTGATAGCCTTTTGGAGTCATTCACTCATTATTAATGACTGAAATGAATTATTTGCAAAAATCTGATTTTATAGATCTTTCTTTAGTTTGGAAGTTGGGGTGAAAATTAATCCTGGTTCATATAATAGTGCAACATTTGTTTGAATATAAATCACGTTGCTCAATACTAAACAATGTTAGAAGTGTTCAAATGTTATTTGAATTATAATTCCAAAATCAGATAAAGGACCTGTGTGCTTCCAAGGTGTATATAAAGATTTAAGGGAAGCAGAAGTAGTGGAAAGTTTATATTCATCTCATTGAACATGAGTTATATAACTTGTATTAATAGTAATATATAAGTAATAAATAATAGAGAGCTTATCATATTCTGCTCAAAATTGAACTCTTATCAGTTGAATATTGGTTTCACTTTACAAATTGTTTGAGTCAATGAATGATTTGTGTTTTTCTTTATACCGGGGTTGAACTCTACAGTTCATAAATATCAAGAACATAATACTATTAAAATTAACTGTAACTCAGTTTATGCATTTGCTTCAATACAATTCTCGCGTAGACTGATACAGGTCTTTTAGATTCTGAAGATCCAGCTAAGATAAGAGGTAGTTTGTTTAAAATTTAAGCTGGTTTAAATAAATGAAAAACTCGAGTAATTAAACCTTAAGAATGAAATATTAAATTACAAATCATTGGCATTGAAGTGAAACAAATAATCAATTGTGAATCCAATCCAATCCATGTCATTTCATTCAATCCACTCAAATTTCAAGTTTTCAGAGTTTCGAGTTATACAGTGTATGTGACCCTAAAGTCACGCATTGCTTGAACGCGCAATTTTATCTGAGGTATTAAGTAATTAACTAATGAACCCTCACTACTGTAGAGAACTGTGCAATTACTCGTATATTAGACAAAACGGCGATTAATTAGCTATTTATTGCTTTTTTCAGAATATATCAAATCTACGCTGATTTCAATTTCAAAATAAGCTGATATTCTTAAAAGCCATTTGAGTTAATTTGTTTCTAAGGGCACTAAATAGGGTAGAGGCAGGCAATTCGTATCCCATAATAAACTCCAATTCCATAATATAACTGATTTTCTATTTTATTTTTTATTTAATGCTTATACTGTTTATGTGCAAACATTCGGGTATTTTCAGTGCAAATCGATTCAAACAGATTGAAAATCTCAATTAAACTGAAATAATAACAAAAATTATTCTCATTTATACATTTAATGTATTGAATATTAGGAAACTTTTTAAAACAGAAATACAATTATTGTTACCGTAATATTAATATAAGCCAATTAACAATATTAATAATAATTCCATAAATCTGTTGTGTCAGAAAAGTCCCCATGTCATCTTACAGTTAGCACTAGATTAAAATCATCTCTTTTGTAAATCTGTGCACAAAAGCACGAGTTTCTAAAACTATTGATTCTTTGTCTCAAAAAAATGCTTAAATTACTACAGTATTTGTCAAAAATGGTTGTTTATATTTATTTTGATGTTGGTCATTATTTATTATATAATTTGGTCGGCAGCCGGAGTGAGAATTATTTTTGAGAATTAACTATTCGATTGAATATAACAATAATTTCCCTTTTTATTCCAACTTGAATACCCTTGCACACATTATTGACTTCGAGACCCATTCACTGTCAAACACCAATAAGTAAAGTTCGTAACAAATATTCATTATATTTGAGTCAAAGATTGAGACAAAGAAAATATTACATTTCTTCTATATTTGTTGAATACGTTAATTGTCAATACATTCGGACTCTAATAATACTATTTTCAAGCAATTATATTTATGACTGACAAGTGAGTCGTGTCAAGCAATGAGTCTGACTTATGAACTCAGCTATAATGCATTGATTAGGGAACGGCGGTTCCTATTTTGGGAACCTTTGAATATAACTCAAAATTCAATGACTACTGTATTGAGAAAACGATTTGTTATTTTGTGATATCTTTTTAAACAAAACTATAGTTAATAAGTCTATAGGTTTTTGACGTCAATAAGAAACAAATGTCAATAAATCAATTGAAAAGAAGGCTTTAGCAATAGATGTGTCCGTTTTGATTAAGATTACAGGCTGATCGGTCTATACTAATTGGTCCCACATGAATAGCTTAATTCAGTACCGCTTTTTAGTCAATGGTCTCATTTAGGGAATTGTTTTTAGATTTATTGCAATTTCCTTAAAGTGTTTCTCATTTGAATTTAAATGATTTGAGAGACAATTATTGTGTTTTATTATATAATAGCTTAGTCTTCATATAGTCTTTAAACTAATCTTTTTTTGATAAATTCAAAGCGAAATAAAAGCAAACTTATATTTTAGCTGAAATGGTATTCATTATTAAATATCGTAATGTATTTAATATTACTGTAAAAATACATTTATTTATTAAAAGTTTCAAAAGTTTAGTCATTTCGACTGAAATCACTTTTTGAAAGGTTAACCAGATTTAAGATTTTTTTGACATTTCCTAAATATATTCTGAATTCACAACGAGTTTATGTTTAATATGATTCTTAAGTACAATGCAGTCAAACACATCTAGAAATTCAATTTCAATCAATAGTGACTGACAGTAGAGAACAAATAATTGAATTTCATGTCTCAAACATTATTGTTCGACAACTTGTTTATTGGAATGGATTAAACCGGAAGTCAAAAGAAAATTAGAAAATATAATAATATTCTGCAAAAGAGTTGATTATTTGAAAATTGAATGAATTCACTCAACTATTGTCATAGACTACGGGAACACAACTCTGTAATTATTATACCAGTTATGGAAAAACTCATTGACATAACGAAACATTTTAATGCAAAACACACCGAATTTTTTTTTATTTTCCAACGAATTCAAAAGGTTTTGTATTTTTATGTTCTTTTATAGTTTGAATATAATTATGAGAATAACTATGAAAATGTAAAATAACATTTCGGTTGAATTATTTCACTATAACTTATTTAACAATTCTCTGTATCTGTTTCCTTGGCGTTTGGCAATGATTATAAATGAACCTGATCATAATATTGATAATAATACTGATAATAATACTTTACTTTTACAATAGATATGCAAATTCTAAATCTAATATTAATATCTGATAGATATATAGGCAATAAAAATGAAAATTATTTATTTATATTAATAATTAAGATATTTATATAAAAATGAATTCGCATTTTAAGCGAAATTACAGAGAAAGCGATTTAATAGTTATTAATAACTTATTATTAATACTTATTATTCCAATATTAATACGAAAATAAAAGCTAATAAAAAGTTGAATCAATTAAATAAAATATAAATAAACGGACGGATAAACAAGTATTGTATTATTGATTGCAAACTAAGTTTAGACAATTTGGGTCAAATGAAATCACTTGAGTATAACCTTATTGGCCGAACAAGTCTTTTATCTTATGCTTATCTATTAATATATTTATATCTTACCAAGGTAGAGACTACCACAAAATTAGTGTCATCTTCTTCGACTTCTTCTTGTTCGTAATAAACTGTGGACTCAATTGTATCTAAATTATTATTAATACTATTTTTAGCAAAATTATTAGATTTGGATAAAAAACTTTTTGAAAGTTTTTCATTTTTATCCATGTCTTCCATTACATCATCGCTTGATTCTAATTATAGATACACTGTATATGATATCAGTATTGAATGTAAAATCATATCAAATCGGAACCACTTATAAAGTTAAGCAAAACTTAGTCACAAAAGTTTTGTAGCAAAACATTTCGTATAACTGATAAATAATTTAATTATATCGAAGGCATTAACTAATTGGTTACATCATAAGAGATGGCAAACAAAAGTAGGTACTAGTGCTGAAAGGCCTGTAAGGAATGCACAGACAGACGCACTTTCATTGCTTCAATATTGTTATCCAATAATATTATATTAAAACAAATCCTAAAAATCGTTTAACTCTTTGCAAAACTTTATACACTTTTAAACTCAAATATAGAGTAAAATATGAGACAAATGACTGGATATTTGGTAAGAATATAATCACTGGATCTGTGAAACATTGATTGTGATTGCAGTGATTGCAGCCATTCTTGAAGACGACGTCATTGACAAACACAACAACGAGGACAACGGCTAAGAACTGCACAACAGGTTCACTACAACATATTCAAAGACAGGTTTTCGCAGAAATGTTTTTCTCTGTGAAACTTAAATGTGTAATAAAACTAACAGTAATAGTGAAGATTGGAATTAAGCGTAGCGTAAGATAGCGTAAGAATGCTTTTCCTATCAAACAATGCACTGAAACATGACCTGAATATATAAAAAATTTTATGAAACAAGATTCAGGCCAGTGATCATGTTAATTAACTACCCAATCTACTTAACCAATCAGCGCAAGAAGGCTTATGTTTGGCTTTATTTTAATTTTTGTCGCATAGCTTCATATGTATTGAATAACTAACTGACAAATCAATACAATATTTATATGCAATTCATATGAAAGTATCCAATACTGCGATAACAGTACTGTTCGCTCGATATTACTGTAATACCAATTCTATGAATTCAGGCAATTATGTAATGAAAAGTATATCTCTATTTGAATCATATGCTGAAAGGCATTGTGAATAATACAGTAGAGATGCAAATTGATCCTTAAGGTTGCCAGGTAGAGTAGACAGTCCAAGGGTACATCTCAAATGTGGTAGATTATATCGAAAAAGCATCGGTGCAAACAAGAGTTAAAACTTTGTCGCACCGGTATTTTGCATAGAAGAATAACAGTTGGCCCTCCTTGGTCAATTAGCGACCAAAGAGTTCGTCCAAATATCGGTATTTTGTCAAAAATAGCTATTTTCACCGAATCGGCTCAATTTAGTCCAATTTAGCCGAAATTCATTTAAAATTCAACTAAATTTGGCCAACATTTTGTTGGACTTTTAGAAACAAACTCAAAGTCATGGGGTATTCGACCAATTTTGCCGATAGTCACACATTTTCAGACATCTCTAACCGATTAAACAAATACTGTATTAATAAACTGCTTTCAACTTATATCTACTGTTCATTCGACTAAATGTTTGGATAAAATTTTAAATATAGGGACGGCCAGCTCGGTGCACCTAGGGCGGATAGGAACAAGAAAAATCGCGGACAAAACGTTTACCAAAATGGCGCCTAAAACTAGCTTTTCAACGGAAAGGGCGTATTTTGGCCGAAATTCGGTTAAATTAAGTTTAATTAAATTGACTGAATTTAGTCATTGGGTAAAATTCGAGCATAAAATAACGTGCCCGCCTACTTTTATCGGGCAAAAAGTTCTAGGCTAGGTATGTACCGGTTCAAAATCCTAGAGAATATTTTGGATATACCACCCCTTGGCCATCCCTAATTAAATTAGTATTGTTTGTGCAAAATATGCAATACATTTAGTGTAGACTAGAGTACAGTATATAATAATATTTCAGCTGTTTTTCACAATAAAAGCGAATTTGAATTATTGAATAAATATATTCAAACCCAATACTGACTGTGAGTATTGTATACAAAATCGCATAAACAGTCGGTATTTATAGACAGTACAAGTTTTTGATGGAAAATAATTTATAACTTGATTATACTTTGATCTAATCCTATATTAATTATAGTGAATACAAATACTGTTTAATCAGTTTCTGACATATTTTCAAAACATTTGTTTATCGATTAAACAATATTATGAAAAATACAATAATTGTTATCAAAACTAATGTAAAATAATGTAAAAAAAAAGAGAAAAATATAATTTTTAAGATTTAGCCGAACATACCCTTAAATAAAAATAGTTTTCCGGGGAATGAATTTGAGTTGAGCTGAGTTTGGTTTGATTTAAATAAGTTTCGAATTTTTTGATTAATAATTGATTACAAATAATGACAGATCGTATGGCTCTCTATTGAATCCGAAGAAAATAATACATAAATTAGTTATCGATTTAATTCGAAAATAAATAATAATTATATAGTCATGCCTTCCATTTGATCTGGGCAATTCTGAGATTTGCACCCAGTTGCTTTTCGTATTTGTTTGGTTTGGGTTCTGAACATTCATTGACTTCAATCCACTTATGATTCAGACATTGGTTAACTGAATGACGTTTTCTATAATAATATTAATTGTTATAAAAATTGAAATTAATTTAGAAAATAGTCCTTACTTTGGATTTTTGACTAATAGTCCAGATATGAAATCTTTGGCCAAATCACTAATCTTTGAGAAATATTTGTCGTCGAACTCATAGTTAGCGGCAGTAATGTTAGAAAAAGTATCCTGCTTTGTGTCGCCCAGGAATGGAGAGGCGCCGCTCAGTCTATTAGAGTTTTTATTAATTCAAATAAATTATTAAAATTCGATAAAATAGTGTTTAATTGAATGAATAAAAAGACAAAAACTTACAAAATATAAGTAATACAACCGATAGCCCACATGTCTGTGCTTTTACTGACCGACTCGTAATTAATGATTTCAGGCGCTATTGAGCACAAAAATTAGAAATCATTAAATGAGAAAGTGAACATGGTCATAATAATTATTTGAAAAGTGTTGGGCAGAGCCGACTTGTTTTTAGACACCATCATATGGTTATCACCAAGGTACAGTAGTTTATTTGTGATAAAAAAAATAACTGCTATCTCAATGAGTTTTGAAGCCAACCAATTCGACGTCTCCTCAGATGACTGGCCAAATTTGAGCCAACATGAATTACTCTTGCTTGTTTTAATTCTGATTAATGATCCTGGCTGCAATAGAATATTGCTTTTTGTCGAACTTTTTTGTGATTTTAAGAACTGATTACATGTTTATAATAAACTGAATATTTTTAAAATTATCCGTCGGTTTAGAAAATGGTTTATAAGAAATGGGAACAGGGATGAGGGGCTGTGAAGATGTGCCCAAATAATATTTACCGACAAATTCTGGCGTTCCGTAAATGCCTTTGATTTCTGATTCGTCTAATATTTTGCGCGAAATTCCGAAATCAATTAATTTTATTTGTTTTGAAGTCTTATCTCTCAGTAATATATTTTCAGGTTTTAGGTCCAAATGAATTACATTCAAATCCTGGTGTAAGTGCTGGACAGCCAATAAAATCTGTTTTATGAAATAAACGGTCTCTCCTTCGCTTAAAACTCCCCTTTCCGTTATCCAGTCAAATAATTCGCCCCCTTTTACCCTAAAATGTATTATATTGTCAATCAATTAGTATTGCTTTCAATTCATAACAGTTTTCATACAGTGTTTATCAGCCAATAATCCCGTCTTTGCTGTCTTACAAAATCCCATTACTGTAAGTGTTTGAACGCATAAAAGCAAAACTATTACAGTATATTACATAACATAACATTTTCTAGCACCAACCCCCTTTCGGGGGACACTGCCGAGCCTCTGGGATTACAGACAGTGTTTTTACCTTGCGGTGTCGGTGGAGGCAAAGCTACGCGTCTGAGAATTTACAGGACAGGTGACGGGCCCATCGCAACCAACAAATCTTGGCACACCGGGTCAAGGGCTCGAACTCAAGCTCTCCAGCTCAGAGTCGTGCACTCTGACCAGTGAGCTATTGCGGCTCTTTACAGTATATTAATTACTTTAATTGTACTTAAATTCAAAAAAATTTAATTAATAATCGAAGATAACGAGTCATTGATCACATTAGTGACCATTACATGATTTCATGATAATCGAAAAAATTGTTTCAATTCTTGTATTTTCATGTTTCACAATGAGTGGCACTCTATAGCAAACACGAGATTCTCTATCGAGAACTCCTGAGTCAATGGGATTCTCAATGAGAAGACGGCATTACAGTATTGGCTGATATCAACCCGGTCAAAACAATTCTCTCTCTCTCTCTCTCTCTCTCTCTCTCTCTCTCTCTCTCTCTCTCTCTCTCTCTCTCTCTCCTTCCTCTCTCTCCCTCCCCATCCTCTCTCAATGCTTTGCAATAATATGAGGAATGCATACAATTGTAAGATAAGAATGATTTCATTTCCACATTCGAAGACATCATATAATTGGACGATATTTTTGTGATCTATTTCTCTCAATATTCCTATTTCTCTATTAATGTCTTCCATTGTTTGACCCATTCTTCCGGAAGAAGTTCTCTTTCGTATGAATTTGGCCGCGAATTCATTTCCGGTCTGTTTTTCGACACAACGCTTAACTGTTGCGAACTTTCCGCTGAAAATAATTAATATTTTTTTAGTAATAGTTTAATAATATTTGCAAACAATAACATTGTTAGTAGAATTGACAAACACTATAACTTGATCATAGCTGGATCATTTTAAGCCCATTCATCTCATTCGTAGATAATTTTATTAGGACTCCGAAGACATCCTTACATACATAACATGATTACAATCATTACTTTATTCCTCAATCAGAGTGTTTTACAATTCATAAGAAATATCTCTGAAATATTCACAATTAACTCATAAAGAATATATTTGAGTCAGGTCAAATAAGTCAGCAAAAATTGAACTCTGATCGTATTTTTTTAATAAATGACTATATGTTCTGTATTAGTAGCAAAAAGATTAGTTCAACCCTTAAATCAAATCGAAATATATCTGAATTTTTAGTTATAATTTGAGAAATCTTTGGAAAAGATTGGCAATGAATACGAATGAATAGATTGCAGTGAATTTTCAGACGTTTTGGCAATCACTGAATAATTTTTAACAAGATCTTGCACCAACCCCCCAACCCCTCTTTCGGGGACACTACCTCTTCCTCTGGGATTACAAACATTGTTTTTACCTAACGGTGCGGTGGAAGCAATGCTACACTGTCTGAGACTTTACAGGACAGGTGACGGGCCATAGCAACCATCAAATCTTGGTCCACCGGTCAAGGGCTCGAACTCCAGCTCTCCCGTGAGCTATTGGGCACTCGTTCTGATCTTTCGGTCATTTATTAAACATGTCAATGTTGTAGTGTCAGGCTAATAAGACCCATAATACCATTGAAAAATTACCCTGACATAATTATAATGTATACGATTTTTAACCTTTTTGAAGAATCGGCAATATTTGCGTTTTTGAATTGATTTGAGCCATGCATTTGACCACTACATGCAATTGAAATGTCGTCAAATCAAGTCGTCTCAACTGAATGGCGATTCTGTGGTTCTGTACTCTATTACAGAAAATGACAGTTTATGACCAAATTTGAACAAAGCATACCATTACCCAGATTGTACAACTTATTATTAATAAATGTAATGGTAAATCAGACTGACCAGGGGGCGATTACTTCCTTGAATGCAAAATAAATAAAAATTCACTCTGACTAAGAGAAAACGATCCTTGGCATATTCGAATGATTCCTATGGTATGCAGAAGAATCCACTCATAGTCCGGTCCAAACATAATAGTAATAACCAGAGCCTCCAACACACGGCGGCAAAGCCGCTTATAGAGTCTGACGCCAATAGAATGAGAAAAAGGGGACTTTTATGTTAAATAAAATATAATGTTTTAACTCATGTGAACACAACAATAACTCTGTTATTGTCTGTTCAATGTCTGTTCACATTCAAGTTCAAGTATGCGAATTCATATGGAAAGTTCCAAGTTCAAAAGTGTTGAACTGCGTGTGAAAGCTGCTAACTATTGAGTTGGTGTTAACTCCCTTTTATTTACAATGATGACACCAGACTCATCCTTGCCTCTTTGCCGCCGTGTTTTGGAGGCTCTGGTAACCTTTGGACGAACACCTCTCTATGTTTCTAGGTTGAACAGAAATCCTAGACCCGAATCATTTCTATATAAACCCTAATATAAAAACCTCCCTATCCTGAATCGTGAACACATTTTCGAGAATCCGATATCATATCCAACACCTGCTCTTAAGTTGAACTTTAAAGCGCTTTTCAAAGCTATTAATTTAAATCAAATTCAACAAACATTCGTTGACTGCGTTTCTGATTTTTTAAAAAATAACTCAATAATTACATATGAACCTCAAAAAGTGAACAGCTCTCTAAAGTGAACAAAAATTATAACCCCGATCCATTTCTATTGCTTTTCACTATAAGAAACCTTAGTGTGTAAACCTTTGTGCACAATTTCATTGAAACCGGTATTTTATTAGCAAGTCGAAAAATTCAAACAAGTTCAATGTAAACGTATTCTATCAATGGAAAAACCACTAAAAATATTGAATGAGTTGAATGAATTTCACAATAAAATAAAATACTTTTTAAAAATACTTTCTTAAAATTGTTTTTAATTGATTAAAAATTAACTAAGGTTATTTTCTTTTTAAAAATGTACCAAAACATACATTGTAAATTGTTCAAGCTATAATATAACGTTTAAAAGCGATATTTCATCACATTGATTAATCTGGATACATTTTACTGCATTTTAAAACTTATGAAAATATTAGTTGAACTTATCTTTTTCGTTGAAAGATTTTCTGATAAATTATATTTTTATTAACTAAACATAATTTAATTTAAAACAAAGTGATATAATAGTGACGGGATTTCGTGATTGTTAGTATTAATATATACACTTGGTTGAATTAGTTTAGTAATCCAATAAAAACCATTCAATCCCCGAAAACTCTATACTATTGACTCCTAATATTATTAAAATTATATTTTACCCCTGTATATTGAACACCTCTCTAACCTGAACAAAATTTTTGGTCCCAAGTGTGCTCAGGTTAGAGAGGTTTAAGTGTATTAAAGGTTTCAATCAATAAATTAAAACAGTCAACAAAGGAGAGCACATAAGTTTAGTCATGGATAAATAAGTAATCTAGGTGTTGCCCAATTCCCTTTTTGCTTTGAGTTCTTCATGATTATTCTGTAAGATTCAGTCTAGGCATGAGGAGGGTCACATGCAAACAAATAACTAGTTTGAAAGAAATGGAAATTATTATAAAAGACTAATATTTCGAAAACTTTTGAAACAAATATAGAATTTTGATTGATTGAGCGCCAACTCCTAAGCACCCGGGCAAATTACTACAGTTTCTCGACCATTAAATTATTGAATCAATTTAGAGCAGACACACACTTTTGAACTGAAGGAGTTGGCCATCCCTGACATAATATTTGTATGACTTAATTGAATTTATTTCCTTTGGTTTATAAAAGGGATGCGCAAGCTCGGCCCATGCAGGAGGTATACGAAAGATGAAATTTCGGTTTTTGTCAAAACTCTGGGTTATAGAGAGGGTGAAATTGTGAACAAAATGGCGGCAACAATAGCCGCCAAATTGGCGTAGAGTCGAAAATGGCCAATTTTGACCGACAAATTTGATCCAGTTAAGTTGAACGCAATTTAGTCTTAATTTATTTGAGCCAAGTTGACTGAATTTGAACCAAAATTCATAAAAAATCAGTCATTTTCGGTCAATTTACACACAAATAGGACCTTCATATGTGTGGCAACAAATTCGGAACGTCTGGCACTGGTCTCAAAACTAGGAGTATTTTGGGTATACCCCTTGCACATTGCTAGTTCATTCTTTAGTATAATAGTTAAAGTGCTTTACTCAGAGGTCGTTCACAATTGTAGAAACCTCTCGATTGTCTGTCTGTGGGTTCCGACAAAGCATATGAGCTTAAGGTTCAGTGAAAACGCAATTTTATATTTGAAACACAAATCGAGACAAGAATTCTGCAAATAATTTGATACAAAACTTAAGCCCGAAGTCAAGCATGAATTCAATTCAATTCAAATCTGTTAATCACTCGAATCATAGTTAGCTCTAAACAACAATAGGTGGAAGAGATATACTTTATATATAATTAGTGGACAGAAGGCTATTGTGAATGAAAAATAATTTTAATTTCTATATCGCAAACATTTATACAATGGATTAATAACAGGTCATTCGTATTAACTATTATTATAGTTAAATAGTTAACTGAAGTATTGTTTACTGAAGTCAAGACAGAGATTGCATTCAGATATCCAGCGGTTAAACCATTCTATTATTTATATGAATTCAAAGACCTTTTATTTCCTCCTTTTTGTGCACAGCTTTCAAATAAGATTTCTTTTTTGCTAATGAATCGCAAAATATTATTCAAGTATTAAATGCTTTAATATTTATACTGTATTTATTAGGGATGGCCAATGGGGGGGGTATAGCCAAAATACCCCCCCCTAGGTTTGAAAATTGGCAAAATACCCCCCCCT
>JAQIWA010001134.1:0-20969 GCA_034693305.1 Eueremaeus valkanovi
ACCCTCTGGC
The DNA here is from genome assembly GCA_034693305.1 of Eueremaeus valkanovi. NCBI lineage: Eukaryota > Metazoa > Arthropoda > Arachnida > Sarcoptiformes > Eremaeidae > Eueremaeus > Eueremaeus valkanovi. The sequence continues at coordinate 11 of JAQIWA010001134.1, forward strand.
GCCCTCCATGATTGAGTGCCGGGTTTTTCCTTTTGCTATTATGGTCCTTAGGGTCACTACTATTGATTGCACCCATTTTCAAACAAAAAATTTCCTTGATACTAAATCTTGGGTCACAAGATTTTTTCTAGCTTACCCTCCAATATTATACATTTCTCATTTGTTGGCATGTATACTCTAGAATGAAAACCACAGTATATAAATAAGTTTTGGTAAATGCAAAAGAATCTTGATAAAAAATTGGAAAAGTAATTTTTGCCTTTTACCTAGATTTTATTCGTTTTTATTCAAGATCTATTTTGAAATTTATTATTAGGCGAACCATTGAATCTTCCTTTTAATTTTTGTTGGCCATGAAAAGGGCCGTTTTGTGTGAAGAATTGCTACCTGTGCGGTCTCAGTAAAAATCGCTAGGTGAAAAGTTCTTGACTAATTACTTTACAAGAATAGAAATTTCCATTGAATTTCATCATCGTGTTTAGGCTCCAGCTTAGTTTAAGCGTGTTCTTCCATTGTTTGGTTGGCTGTATAATGTTCATTCGTTTGTATTATACTATTAGTTCATTTAATAAAAAATCACTATTTTCACCTGTCTCACTCTGCATTTATCATCATGTTATATTTGTTGAATTCGGGAATTGCTTTACAAATATAGCTAAACATTAAGTGTTTTGAATAAAAGATTATATAATCTGAACGTAATATTTATGGCGAGAATAGTCTGCAAACGACTGCAGAGGACTCGATGTGTATGTTTGCAGACAATAAAAACATAAGAATGGCCCTGGAGGGCTGTCCTTAGTATGGATGCCTCTTCTCCAGAGGCGGAATAAAAATGAATGTTTCCAATGCTCTGAATTGCATAACAACAACAACACATTCATGTCTTTGTGCGTCTGAAGACGAGTTGCCAATAGACTAATGCGTTGACTGAATAGAGTCGACACTAATTGCAGAGAACTAACAGATTCTCCGAAATATTAATTTATTTCATTGGCATTATTCCAACATTTTTTGCAAATTATTTATTTTTAATTATTGCTATTTAGTCTCGAGTCGGGGCAGGGATGGGATTGAATAGGCATTTGATTGATAGCAATAACAATTAGAAAGAAAAACAAAATTAAAGATATTGAATGAGTTTCGAATTTACTGTACATTGTACAGGGTCCAATATAAGTCACAGATACTGTATTAGATTTTCCCTGATAATTTGATATAAAGCTCAACTACAGTATTCAGAATTGAGTTTCGCCATTTCGTTATTGTTGAGTCCAAACAAATTATTTGATTGCTTAGTATTTTCTCATTTATGCAGTGCTTATTCAAAGACTCCGTTTCTAATGCAGAATGTGATCAAAAAAAAAGCTTTATTTGCGACCAATGGATGGATTCAAACAGAAGAGCAGTCAAGCACTTGAATTGACTGCTATTGTGTTCCGGCAACTGATTGCAGTACAGACAGAATGAGCTGGCAGTGAGTCAAGTGGATCAGTGATCAGTGATCAGTCCCCTTCTCATTATAAGTATAGAGAAGCAGAACTTATTGTTCTGTCCGGTCCTTACAGTCCTTATACTGTATGACTGCACCGTACGATCTCATATGCGTCAGGATATGACAACACTTCTCCCCTATTCTCCAAATCCAATAGATATTAAGCCAAAAAATAGTGGACTGAATCACGTTTGACAACAATTGCTTTTTTGATTTTAATCACAAATAGTGTCTGAGCCGTCAATTACTTTATGATGTTTTGGGCATTCATTTGGTCCTCCCTTTCACTCACTCCTGATTTTATATGGTTTTCACAATATCTCATAAAATTAAAACTATTTTCTGTTGAATATTATTCGCAAAAAATACTCCATTTATTAAAAACTAGAATTGAATTTAGAGCCAGAACTACAGTATCGGACCGAATGACTACCGACTAAAATATGAATAAAGTGAAATGCAAACCCAGACACAGATAACGGACACAAATATTTATTTTCGTGTTATATTTTAAAATTTTGTAAATATACTGATTATTACTTTTCATAATAATATCTATTTGAATACAATTTTTATCAGAGATTAAACAATTGATTGATTGATTGGACGGGTGTTTATCCATTGATTTGATAATGTTTTGAGTTATAATAAGAAAAGCACATTTTATGCTTACAAATAGAAAAGGCTATTTTTCCAGTGAAAAGCCTGGAGTGGAAAAAGGTAAAGGAATTAAGAAGACCTGGCTCTGCTTTATCAAAATGAGTTCAGCATTTCAGTCATTGCAAAACTGTTGAACGAGAAGTGAATAAATTGAGAAAAAGATTATCTTTTTTGTAGAGATATACCGAAAATAGATGTTTACGTGAAAACACTCTTCAAATTGCTTTCTACGAAAACTACAAGAAATATAAAATGTTTTTCGTTTTCTTCAAAAAAAGATTCTTATTTTCTAATCAGTGCTGAAATATATTTGTTTGCAAATCAATAAAAGATTATACAAATTATAGCTCTTTCGTAACCAAAGCTTTTGGTGAGAGTCATAAGAGGAAAGCACTGTACAAAACTGTACTGGAGCATTGGATGGGGAGAGAGAGAGAGAGAGAGAGAGAGAGAGAGAGAGTTTGTATTTTTGAATCTGAATTCGAGACAATATAATAATTGAGTTTAAGATTACATAATACACAGGTATGTGATATGTGATTAGTAGACACGAAGCAGAGGTAATGTAATGCAACAAATGTTGTACAGAGGCACAACTCAACCTTGTATACAGCCCAATCCTGATATAACCTGTGCCCTAACTGTGCCCTTCACACACCAGAGATGACAACAATTGATAATTTGATGCACTTTTATGAATGTTGTTTTGCTCACTATATCTCTCATTCAGATGACCTCCAAATACTTGTTTGCCGTCATTAACGCATTCAAACAGATTCTACAGAAATCAGAATAAAACACGTTTATTGAAGTGAGAGAGAGATGTGCAAAGGGGTACACACGGGTGCACAGAGGTCCATCAAATTCGGTGCATCAGACGTTTACCAAAAATACCCACTAGGTATTGTGGCCAGCAAGGGCACTCGGGGTTGTGTTGCTAGGTTACGCGTTGCATGAATGAGAAAGATTCTAATGAGGCCATAGATCTAATGAATATGACCTGAGCTATATTTAGCTTCAATTACAAGATTATCGGCAAAATTTGAGTAAGGATTGTAGAAAAGTCAGTTTCCAAGTCAGTTTCATTCTTATATGAACATGCTAATTTGAACATCTCTGATGGGTGTTCTGAAGCGATTATTCAATGTTTTGGCTCTAGTTTTTGGCAAATCTCTTATCAAAATCGGTTTAAAGACATTTCTGGCTTATATTTCGGGAAAATATTTTTCATCTAAACTATAAAAAATGATTTCTTGCTTATGAATAGAAAGCAAAAGATTATTATTAATATTAATAGTTATGTAATATTAAAATATCCTCTATTTTACATTAACATCCAATAAAAGTGGCTAAGGCTCAATTAATAATACACTGAATATGTTGTAATCAAAATAACTTATTCAATGCTTAATCTTTAAAGTCATAAGAGTTTAGATTTATCTTCCGTCCCCTCTGTGCCCCCACAGCCAAACATAAGAGTTCTTTGTATAGAAAATATACGAAAATATAATTTTTTGCTTAATTTTCAAAAAACTTGTTATTTAGTTGTTATTAATAACTTATTGGTTGAGAATTGAGTGAAAAGCAAAATAAATCTATGTTTCGATAAATTGTTCATTAGTTGAACTTTTAATGAAAGTTATAATACATTTAATTTTGATTAACTATTTTCTTATTTCCTAACAGACCTCCGATCGTCAGTCAACAGTTTAGCCCCGAAATCAATGTATGAAAAATAAAACTTAAAAAAAAGTTATTTCTGCTCGGAGTCAAGTAAACAACTTTATATAAAGTTATACAGTATATTAATATTAATATATATAAATATAATTTATATGAATCTGATTTTTATTTAGGAATAAAATCATGATTTTATTTATTTATTTTTATTCCTTAATTCAATGAAAACAATGGCAAAAAAATAATATAATTTACAATATTTTTAGTATTATAGTTGAGCACAAATGATGCTGGGTATGATTGGGGTTTGAATGGGTAAAATTAGATAGTATCGAAACATTGGAGAGTAAGGATGCCCAAGGTCGGCCGAGTCAGCGGGGTATAGGAGGGGGTAAAATGGCGGATTTTTGGCCAAAACTCAGGGGGGTATTAGAGGGAGGGTATTTTGAAAACAAGATGGCCGCCAAAATGGCAGAAAAATGGCGTTTAAAGTCGAAAATGACCGATTTTGACAGAATTTCGACCATTTTTGGCTTAAATTAGCACAATTTAGCATTAATTCACTTAAATTAAGCTTAATTTAGTTGAATTTAAGCTAAATTTAGCCGAAATTCGGTAAAATCGGCCATTTTTACCAATCAATTTTTGGTAAAAATCGGCCAAATCAATTTTTACCTTCGGCGCCATTTTTGGTATAGGTCGCGAGCAAAAAGTCGAGGGGGGTCTAGCAGAGCCTCAAAGCACAGGGGGGTATTTTGCCAAATCTCAAACTCAGGGGGGGCATTGGGTCTATACCCCCTTATGACATCCCTACTGTAGTCAGTACCAATTATTCTCTTCTCTTATTATATTAATACTTATTCTCTTTTGAATCCAATTTATGTTTCCATTAATTAAGTCTATCGACGGTTAGCGAAGACAATATGCAATACAGAGTAAATGTTTGGCCGAAGTTTGGCCGACGTTTGGCCGACGTTAAGCACAATTATTTACAAATCTAATAATTCGACAAAAATAAGTGAACTCAAATGAATTTAAGCTCAATTTAATATCAATTTGATCTGTATCAATTTACCCCTTTTTAGTATATTTTTCAAGTACCGGTATCAATAACCCTTGGTATATTATTTTACTTTTATATTAAACCACATCGTTATCTCTCTTCTTAAGCTTTTTCTGGCAATTGATTAACAAATTGTATATTTATTAATAGATTATAAAAAGTCGAATAATTTATTAAAATTAAAGCTCAACTAAACTCGAATATAATTTTTAATTATAATAAAAATAATTGCAAATTAATAGCTGGTCTCTGCGAATGCGAACTTTTAAAATCAATTGATTTTTATTTAAATTAAATTAAAATTAAACCTATTTTTTATAATTTTAAATATTGAGTCGATTTAAAACTGTTTGCTTGAAATACTGTGAGATATCTTGCAAAAGAGCAAATACCACATAGGTTATTGTATCTAGCTTGTGTACTGCAACATCTGAACGTTAAAATCCTTGACAAATCTGTCGCAACTGATTTTGTGAATGAATTAACTATTTTTTTAATTTAGATCATTTGAGCAAGGATAATTAAGTGCACATTTGTTGTGAATTTAGTAAAATTGCGAAAAAAAATTTTTGATTTCACATGAAATATGATTTTCATTAGATTTAAAGTCATTTGAAATTAATTAGCATAATATCAGTGCACGCGTTGATTAACACTGTATCTAAATACTAAAGATGTGCAAGCTGGACTTGGGTCAGGGGTGGGGTATTTTGAAAAGTTCGTCCAATAGCTTAGAGGACCACAATTTTCGCAAGTACCTAGATGCTATTATAAATGGACGCATTTTATAGCATATGTTTTAAATAAATACAAAATTCAGGGAAGTATTTTCGCTATACCCTTGCACATAGTTACTAAATACCGTATTCATTGGCCAGTAATCGTATACTAATCTAAAGATTTATGTTAACTATATTAAGTACTAATGGTTTTCATAGAGATTTTTTTTGAGACTATTTTAATAAAAAAAAATTAATTATACATAAATGTGGTTATACTACAGTACAGTATATGACTATATATACTATATTTAAAATTATATTTTTTATAACGAGTAATAAAAATATATCAGAAAAACTAGTATTTGTTTATCAGATTTTTTTTGTGGAGAAAAAAAAATAAAAATTTATAATAGAATTCAGTTTATATTTAATATGATTGGAGTCAGTCAGTCGACGACTATTAAAAAAGGAGCTTAATATACATTTTATTTTTTGCTCAAATTAATAGTTTATTTAGTTTTCCTAATGCTTTAATCGCTAAAAAAGAGAATGAGATTATATTAATGAAGACTGACTGACCAGTATTACATTAGCGCTGTTTCTAATTAAAATTTTCTGCTATCTATAAATTGTAAAAATATTTTGCACTCATATTATGCATAACTTATATTCTATTTATAATTTATAAAACTATTTATTTTTTCAATTTTCTTATTTATCTATTAATTCAGAAAATAAATTAATTTTGATTAAAGACTTGAACAGAATTTATAGTCTGATTGGTTGACTCCAATATTTAATCACAAATTTTAAGTATCTGCCAATCCTTATGCCCTAACCATATGGTCTGTTGACAAAACCAAACTTAAACTGAGTCAAATTGAATTCGAATATCAGCAAAAATCTACCTGGTCACTGCTATTTTATATATAAACATTTGTTATCATGAAGTTTGTACCGGTACCATTTATCACAAGCAGTCCGGAATAGCATTTAGGTTTAGAGATAGGTTTTGATTACATGTCGTTTATTATCGCAAGACTTTTTTGTCACCTTGCTTATAAAGAAACCAGGTTGACTATGCGAGAAATTGAGATTGTGTGTTAATTGAGAAGAATACAGATATACAGTACTCCTGTTTATAGAGTATTCCAAATATTTATAATAATAATAAATTTTATATCTTTTTCAATCTGAGTCTTAACCCCTTTTTGATGGCGTTGGGGGATAAACACGAGACAAGAATTTCATTCAATGCTTCATTGCTTCCCATATATAAAGAATATTTAATAAATATTAATGACTTGACTTATATTGGCTTAAATTGAAAAAATAAAAAATGAATATAAGTATAAATTATAATAAACAGAGATTCAGGAATTGGTCTCAAAAAAAGAGAGAAAAATAATTAAAATAAATTAAGAAAAATATGTCTAAAAAACTATTTCATACATTAAATAAAAATATTTTCTCTCTGAATGAAATTTAAATGAAAAATATTTTGAAAACTCATCCGCAATAAAGATAAAGATATATGAAATGAATGTATATTTTTTGCCAATAAAAGGTCTAAACCTAAAACTAGTGTATAATTCAGTTCATAATTATATAACTACTACTAAATAAATATTAATAAATACACATTAATTATACTTTAGAGCAAAAAATAAGTAAAACTATTATTTTAGATCTGAGACTAACATTAAGAACAAGTATTGAATACAACTGCAATTAAAATGAACTCAATCTAAAAGTATTATTTAGTCTTTTTTTTCTTTAACTTATTTTATTTCTTCTTATCTTATATTATATTATATTAAGAGTTATTAAAATCTCATTCGAGTCAATAGAAGACTCGATTTGAGAAATTAGCTCTAAATTCAATGCAATTCTAGACTTGATATGAGTCTTAAAAATGTACTGACAGTTGAAGAAACCCTTTTTTCTCAGTCGACTCTATACTCAACTAAAATATCATTAAAATTAATTGAAAACTATTTTATTTACTCTATCTTTTAAAAACTAATGTTCACTTCAATTGTGTAGAATTTTTTGTATATTTTTATTCAACATTAATCTGATTGAAGTTAAGTAACAGTTAGTGTTCGTGTCGTTCATTAATTTCGCAATTATTTACTGTAAAAAAGTATCTCTCGTTTCAATAGTAAACTGAAAATTCAAAAAAGTCTGAAAAAACTTTTGAGATCACAATTCTGTAGAGTTTTTCAATTAAATTAGATTTTATTAAATGAAATGAAAAGATTATTCACACTATTCTAATCAGGGATACGGACACGGATTGCTTGCTTTTAATTAGCAAAAGAACTGAATATTTTTTTAAGTGAACAAGGAAAGATTTTGATGTATTTAGGAAATTATATGATAACTTATTATCCAATGCACCTGGATGCTCTATGGGTGCATTTTCTAGTTGTCCTCTAATCAAAGTTGAAAAGCCTCTAAACCTGACTGTTTCGGCTACGCCTCCCGAGGATGTGCTGGAAGTCTTGAAAAAAATATGTGTTTGATCATTGAACAAAAGAACATAACTGAGCCCTTTTTGGTAATTGTGTTGTGTTGGGCCACATATCCACATAATCTTCAGATCTTTTTTATTCAAACCAGTCATTGACTGCCGATTCAAATGAATGCATAAAATATTGTAGACATTAATGAACAGAATTTCACATAAATCGCGAATCAAATAAATTCAAGATTTCTGGTGTTTTATATCAGAATAAATAAAAGTTCATTATATTCTCAGTGAATAAATTCAATAAAAATTTAAAATCAATTTCAATATAAGAAAACAAAAAACTTTAGAACTGATTCTGATTTATAGCTCAAATAAAATCATATAAAACATAATAAATTGCAAAATAGTTAAAGATTTCCCTAAACTTGCAATAAATAAAAGCACAAAAAATATATAAAACGAAAAAATGCTTATTATTCAGGAAAATAAAATAGTAAAACAAACGAATAATAAAGTCTAAGCTTTTATACTAAAAATCATTTAAAAAATATATTTTATAAGATTTAGATAATTAATAGAGAAATGAATAAAAAAAAATAACATTAAATATCTTAACGTAAAAACTTAATAAAAAAAATAATATAAAATATATTTCATAAGAAATTAGTTTAAAAAATAATGCATTTTATAGAATAGGGAAATGAAATGAATTTTATTAAATTAATACGATTTTTAAGTTGCAGTTCAAGTCTCAGCCCTTTTTGCTTGCAGTCAACTGAACTCAAATCTGTTTCAATAGCTGTACAGTATATGAGAGCGAACTAAACACCAAAAGCTTTTGGCCATTGATTCTGATATGAGATCCCAGAAGTGAAGTGCATATGCACTGTATGTGTGCTCGGCTTACTGTACAGTGGTTTGGTGTGCACTGTTTGTGCTGGATATGTATAATAGGAAAGCAAACAAACATCACACCACTGGCTGATGATTATAAAACTTATCTGAATTTGTGTATAAGAAAAGGCCAGAGATTAGAGTGAAATACGAAAATTATATACAAAAACATTCATTCGATAGCTTTTTCGATACGAAATGTTTAGAACTTTTTTCTGTATCAAAGTCTGCCTCTAATTGTGAATTGAGTTCAACAGCATTTCTGTAGTGAACTCACGATTTTTTAAAATGCATATCAGATTTGCTATTGTTTTCTGATTTGAATTGCATTTGCTTTGAAGAGAAAATTGTTTGCAAAATAAAAAGCTGATTACAAATATAGACTGAGTATTGAATCGATTATTGAACGCATAAATTATATATTGTTTTGCAATCAATTGATAATTGATTTAATAAACAGATTATTAATGCATTTGAGAACAATTTTTGACTGCTTTTGAATTCGAGGAATGAACGGACAGTTAGTTTGTTAGCCGAATGAGTTCATTGTATTGAGATGTCATACTGTATAAGAAAAGCAGTCAAACAGATGTTTGAAATTAATAAAAATAAAATAAAATGTGAAATCAATACATAAAATGAATGATTGATTTCTGGATTGCACTTCAGATCAGGTTTGAAAATACATATTAATCGCGAAATACCATTAGTTATGAGATTTGTGTTCACTATATTTGTGTTCACATTACATGTATTGTATTTAATGATATAATAATAGCTATTACTGTACTGTATATGCAATGGACAGACAATTCAGAGATACAGTACAGTATTGTTGGTCCGAAAGACGAGAAAAACAAGAATTATTTTAAGAGTTTTATATTATTTCTTTTTGCTGTGAAAATACAGTAAATATGGAGAATCACGGAATGGAGAGTCTGTCCATTAAATTGTGTTCACTATACAGTACAGTACAGTATATTAGAGAAAAGCAGTTGTGCTCTGGTACTAGTGTATACAGGTTGCACCTTAATGTGAGCGCACCGTTGGATAAAAATATTTGAAATTGATTTGATTTCAATCTTTCATATGTTAATATGATAGCTTGAAAATTTCGATTGAATATTTTAACCCATGTAGATTTCATGGATTTTTGAAAACACCATGTCAGAGTTTTTTTGAATAATGAAAATAATTTCTAAAAATCAGAATTTAGGGCTATGAATATTCTTGAATAATTTGTTATTAATGAGTTGAAGGATAATGTTTCTTTCTTCATACGATGTTAAGGGAATATTAAAGTCTTCAATACAAGTGTCTATGTCTAAATCAAAAAATTCAATTTTACCCAGGCATTTTCCAAAGTTCACCAAAAAAATTACCTTAATTTTGGGGGAATGTAAAAGTTTGCAATGGTGTTACGCTAAAACAGTTTGACCCAAATCGATTTTAAAGCTTTGGGTATGTAGATGATACGTTAGGCAATCATCGCGGCACAAATAATTATCAATGTCTCTAGGTGTTTGAAAGCGCCAGAAATTTCTATTCAAAAAATACCAATTTTCGGGGTTTTCAAAAATTTTGTGGGTTTTAAGAGCTTTTTGAGAGTGCCTGCGCGAGGCATTGAGTTGGACCAGGGAAATATGGATTAACCCAAAGTCATATTGGGACAGTACTCTGGCTCCTCATATATAATATTTAGCTTATTGCCTCATAAGTGAGCCAGGTTAAGGAGCAACCTGTATTACCTAGTATTGTGAACAATAAGTTCTGATTGTTTGCATTTTTTGTTCTCTGCTCTCATAAAGCGAGCATAAGGTCCATATAAGGCCTGAGATGCCTGTGTGTAGTACTGTACGCGAGAGCCCTAACTGTTAAGTTCAAGTCACGCACCGAAACCTGAAATCGTTTCTAAATATTAATATATTTACTGTAATCGCAAAAAAAAGAGCAAAAAGTTTGAGATTTTTATTTATAATTTATTTTGCATTCACTCCAACACTAACGACGAATAGCTCTGACTTTTGGTCTATCATTACATTTGAATTGCATTTAAATGACTTGTAATGATTGGCGAAGAGATCCGACTTAAGAGTTAGTCGGCGGCACTGGTATGCAATGTCTTTGTGGCCCAAGCACTCACTCACTGGCAGCAGCAGAACAGGTACTTCGAGGGACAATAGAAGGCACGAACATATCGATCAAAAATACTTACAATTAATAAATAACTTATAATTTACTGCATATCATATCCGATAGGCTTTTAAAAGCATTGGGTTTTGCGTTCAATTAATTACTTTTTCAGACATTAATTCTTTTTCAGTAAAGAATCGTTAGCTCTAATCAGAGACAGTATCTGTCCATTAATGGCATATTTTTCTTCATTTGGCGTACCTTTCGATCAGAATTGACTCTAATTTAGAGCTAAACTCAGACTTATTTCTCTGAAAATACATTAATTAATTTGAATCTTATATTAATAGATACTAAAGACTCGTTTAGTAGAAGACTGACTGTTCAGACATAAGAAGTTCGGATCAAAGTTTGTGACTATTTTTAGACAATTGATAGTAAAGTTAATTAAAACTTGAAAATCAGTTAATAGAACAGAAATGAAGCAAAGGTTGTGTAAACTGCACTCAAATCATAGAAAATGTATAGAAATTGGTTTAAACAGACATTAATTTATGTTCAAAAACTAAAATGACTGATCGTTTGAACATTGATTATATAAATCAATATTTGACCTAAACTGAATTTTTGGCTGAAATCAGGAGAAAATTCTTTACTTAGAAATGTCAACCATTTTAGGATACTTTAGACGATAAGGACTATCACCTAAAGAGCACTTTTGATGTAATTCCGATTACATATAAAAATGAATGAAAAGAAGTGAAATCTGAGCGCAAGTACTGTATGTATAAGAGCCCTAAGATTTCAGTTATATTTGTTGTGCAATCCTTATTGACTGACATCAGACGTAAGAAGTGCTAAAAATATCGAAATAAATATGCTTTTCATCAAAATCTTTGGACCAAACCCTGGCGTTTCACCAGTAGTAGAGCAGTAGAGACGGGGAAAGGTATGATACAGTTGTAGTCCAACCAACTTATGATCACAAATGAAGAGAACAACAAAAATAATAACTAAAACCAAAAAGCATTAAAACGAGAGAAACAGAAGAAAAAAACAGAATTTCGACACAAAATATATTGAAATAATAATAAACACAAAAAAAATTTTAGATTAAAACAAATTAATTTGAATGAGACCTGAATTCCAGTAAACTTTTTGCACAGAGATTATGAATTGGAACGAAAAATGGTTTTCCAGTACAGTGTGAACACTGTGAAGAGGAACTCCAAAAAGGCTACTACTGGTGCTCCAGAAAAGGGATTGCGTCTAATCCGAAGCGCTATAACTATTTCTCAATCCTTTCTGAATCTCAAGTGAAATGTGAAATAAAAAATATGTTTTTTTTAAAGAAAAGAGAATTCAATTAAGAAATAATTGAACGCAAAAACTAAACCCAATTTTTTTCATATGCAGTGAAATTACAAAATTTTTATTTTAAAATCTTTTCATAATTTTCATATATATTTAGAGTACAGTTCGTTATATAATTGATTGTAGTTTTTATTACGTGAAGAGATCTGTCGATCGACTTTCGAGAGGAATGTTTGACATTATTTCATAATATTTTTATATAATTTTTTTCAATTAAAACATACTTTTCTTACCAATCAATCAGATATTTGAGTTTTAAACTTAAAAAAAATTCAAAATTTATGCTTAAAATGAATAGAATTTCGCAAACTTTTTGATATGCTTTTGAAACAAATGGAAAGAAATGTATGTTTTGTCGAAACAAATGATTTGAGGAAAATATGTGCATATTTTTGGTCTTCAAAAACAGAAAAAATCAGTCAAAAACTGATGGGCAAAGTCATGAAAAATGAGAACACAATTGATATGAATTTCAAACAAATAGAATAAAAAATAATTTTTAGATTTTAATTATCACTCTTTAAAAAAAGCTAAAAATTTTTTGATATAATTTTGTTTTTAATAATAATTAAATAATTATAAGTATTTGAATGTTATTTATATATAATATATAATGAAATAGATTTTTATATAACATAATGAATATGTGAACTCATTCTTCACGACTTGAATATCAAATTTTTTAACCAAAAAATATTTTTGAAGAACAAAAACATTAAATACTTTTGATATTAATTCTCAAATATCTAATTGAATGCCAAAAAACTTATGGCTATATCTCAGGAGAAAAATATACGAATTTTTGTGCCAAACATTTCTGGTGGTTGTGATCGATAGGACTATACATATATTGCTAGCAATCAATTAATAACCGGTATATTAATGGGAAGTATAGGCGCCGATTGGAAAGTGACACTTAAAATACAGTGCCATTCGCTTGCGTCGAATGGACATTAAAAACATATTTTTATATATAAAACAATTTATATATAATTTAAATAATTTATTTGAATATAAAAACAATTCAATAAATGAGAGAAAAAACTAATAATTAAAATGTTTTAATGAGAAAAAAATTTCATAACTTAAGAGAAAAATAATACAAAAAAACGAAAAAATTAATGTTTGGCCCAATCAGTGGTCACTTTCCGAACCGAACACCACTACACAAGTGATAGACAAATAGCTCCTGAAGTTTGACTATAGTTATGGCAGAGAACTCATGTTTTATGGCCTCAATTGATGGTAAGAGAGAAGAAAATGTAAAACAAACAAAATATATATATTTTTCGACACAAAACCATATTTACATCAATCGAATCAAAATTCCTTAAAATAAATATAAATATAAAGAATTGCATCAAAAAAATGAATATAAAAATCCAAATAAGATTCGGGCCTTTAATCTCTGGTCAGAGGCCAGAGCGCACAGAACTATAGACAAACTTCGGGTGCACTCAAATACAGTTTATACATATTCTGTACATAAAAAACATTTTTGAAAATCTATTTTTACATTAATTGAAAACCAGTGAAAAGAATGAGAAGTTTTATATAAAATGAAAGAAAATAATAATTAAATTCAAAATAATGTTTGACTGACTGGTCCTAAGTATAAGTTTTGAACAGTTTTTGGAGTTTTTTCTTAAAAAAAATTAATAATTTATAAATAATTTTGAACTTTTCATATAAACTACTATTAAATTAAACGTTGGGTTTCATTGAGTTTTCAATAATTGGTAAATAATATCAAAAATTAAGATAATATTCGAAGAAAAAAAATATTAATCGAAAAAAAATGTTTTGAAAGAAAAAAAATCAAACAATCAATCAATGGATCGATCGATGAATTGATTGATTGATTAAGATTTTAGTGGCGTTTCTGTTGGTTCTCATTGTCCGGTAGTATCGATTGGTTGAGTGTTTGGGTGTCTGTTGTTGTGGTTCTTATGTGTTATATAATTATCCGAAAGAATAGCAATAATTATAATATAATATACTTTTAATTAATAGAAAATCCGATTCTGTTGTCATTCAGTTGTGGTTTGCATTCAATTGTGTAATCAGTCCTAAGATAAGAGCGAATTCAGATAAAACGACTTCTTGGCCGCACTCGACACCAAATGACTGGTCGTCTGAGTCGGCGACTGTCGGTCGTAGTGGTTGTGATACCAGTGCGGCGGCGATGAAGACGGAGACGACGAGGCAGACGAGTTGGACGACAGACTGGCCGACAGTGAGGACGAGGGCGGGGATGGAGTCATACGCGAGTAGTTGTGATGTGCGTTCCGGTTCAGGAACTGTCTGCCCGAGTGGTCATAGCTGTCGGCGCTGTCGTAGATGACGCAAATGGAGCCGTTCTCACCGATCCTATAGCTCACTTCGCTCGGGTCGATCCACAGGGTCAGTTCGTTCGGGAACAGAGTCCGCAGCGCCGTGTCGTCCAGACCGCACAGGCGACCCGCCCGGGCCAGCATCGGGTCCATCTTGTGGTTGATGCGCAGACAGCGGTAGCCACTGCCCTTACACGGCTGCTCAGGGAACCAGTGCTGCTCGTAGTTGGCCAGCAGGTGGTCGATGATTGTCAGCCGGAACTGTTCCAACTGCTGGGGCGTCAGACACGACGAGTGCAGTCGCAGCAGATCAGACAGGAAGTTGGCCGCAGACTCGACCTCTTGACGCATATTGGGTTGTGTTGTTGGACTGTATGGCCGGGTATGCTATGCTATGCTATCGTATTATTATTATTATTGTTATTATGGCTTCTCTTCGCTATTCTTGTACTTTGCTCTTCAGTGCTGGTGTGCTGTTGGACAGGCAGTGGTCACTTGAGGTCAACAACAATACGTTTTCTTCTGATTATTATTGGATTTAATCTTCGTTTGTCTGCAACTCATCTGCTATTCAGACACAAATTGGGTTCACTTTTGGGCACAATTTTGTCGACAATTAATCAATTGATTGATTGAAACACTGAATCAATGACTGAACGAACGAATGAATGACTGATTCTCGTGAACACAACGCTAGACTCACAGACAGACAGACAGAGACAGAGAGAGAATATGATGTTTATGTGATTTTACTGTTTATTATATTGGATTCAAACGGATATTATAGTGAAGTGAAGACAAAGAGATCGCAAAATGACTGAACACTACTCAACAGAACAGACAGACTCTGCTCTCTCTCAGCACTACTCGACTATTCAGACTCGACTGCAGTACAGAGTATGCAATACGACTCGCGAGAGAAGGACTACTACTCAACAGAACTCACTGCTTGTTAGGACAGAACATGACTGACTCACTCACTCCTCTGTACAGCGCATACAATACTACAGTAGTATAGCCACAGTGAGAGCACAACAACAGTGACGTCATATGAGTGCGCATAAACTGTTGCCCCCATTCGCTGCCAATCACTCGCAGCCAATCAGAGCTGTGGACTCACAAGAATACTCTCGACTCAATTAAATCGTTAGCATTGCTGACAACCAATGGGAACGAAGTAAACACTGCTCTACGTGTATGAGTTCCTCGCGTGAGAGTAGGGCTCGTGTTCTTACACTCAAACCATTGCTCTGTTGTGTCGACACTACAGTCAACACCAGTTATAGTGAACGCAATTACGATTCAGAGGTCAGTCGGCGTTAATGGCCAACAGTTGAGAGCAATACGTGCTATGCGTTCGTCTGCTTTGCTCTCATTTATCTGTTAATCATATTTATATTGTCATATCTTTGGTCAATACGTTCACTCAATCGAGTGTTCACTATACGCGGGTTAGTGTGTATGCATAGAGTGATGGGTTGTGGGCGGGAGTGAAGTGACGAAACTGTTGGCTGTTTTTCGCTGCAAAGCACTCACAGACTGTGCTCTGCTCTGTAAGAATCGGTTCACTCATACAATACAATCACTTAATAGTACAGTACAGTACACACTGTACACTAGTGTAGGACTAATGAGCGGCCAATCATTGATTGAATTTCTGTACCTTTTCTTTGGATTTCTGTCTGCAATTCAGTCCTAAACTCAGCTTTACTTCATTTTCTGGCATTAACTCAATGAAAGCTAAGTTAAGACACACTCATAAGTAGTGAACAAATACATAAATAATGATCCGGATTATACTGTTACAGTACAGTACTATCATATCATATCATATCCTGATTAGTATTTAGCGTATATTTGCTTATCTCTGGTCAGACTGGGGTTCAGGGGTAGGGCTTGTATGCAATCGCAGGAAACTTGCCTCAGAGTAGACCTTGATTACAATGATTGCACCAGTGCTCATTCCAATGACGCCATCACATTGACGAGCTCATTGTGCTTGAGGCAATGGGAAAGTTAGCAAGGTTAGCTCAGGTTATTTCCCTGCTATTACAGCCCTTTCTCTACTGTAAATCTGGTCAACACTTGAATTATCAGACATTCGTATCAATTGTTTACAATATCTAACTATTGATTGAGTCTTATCTGAACTGAACTAAAGTGAAAAATACGGTTAAACTGTGTATTGAATGAGCGCTTCATTTCTGGATCTGTTCGTCAGTCAGTCGTCAGTCAGTTCTCGGCTTTGTTGACAACTAGTCGTTTAGAGGACATACAGACAGCTCTTCCCTAAACCTGCAGACAATCTCTGAGCCCTATCTTTCGACACCAGTTATTGCAAACACTTTTTCGTTTGGTTCGGATCACCAGATCTGAGCCAATGGTTTAATATTCAGTTTTATATGTTTTTCAGGGATTTTCTGCTATTATATCAATACGAGTCGTACGTATTCTTCGTAAGCAATTAAAGGCACGTATCATATGATATGACTGTCTGACTGACGGATAGGAGAGAAGGAAAGAGAAGTGAAAACACATTTTCCTATCTATGGTTAGAATATGTATTAGTATTACTATAAGAATAATCTTATACTGCATTTACGTAAGCGCTGTTAGATTTGTGAACAAAACAGTGTTTCCACATATGATTCGACTGAATAAAAGTTTCCATCAATTCATTGGATGTGAAATCGCTTTTCAAGATAATTATTGTGACGTTTAGATTGACTTTTGAAACATTAACTAATAATTAAATATTTTATGAATTATTGCTTTTGTATTGTAATACTGTTCCAGAATAGCTGTTCAATAATAAAGTTATCAAGGGCCAATACAAAGTTGAATTCTGTTTTCAATTGACAGACTTTTTCCTTATTTATTATCATTACTATAATTATGTGAAATACTATTAGACTCTAAAGAATTTTTTTAACGAATCCACTGATAATTAATTCACTTTTTTTTGAATTTCTCTATTAAAATGAAATTCTGGTAAACTATTAGTAATTTTTTTAATTAATTTTTTCAATAAATATTTTTTCTAAAAAATCATATAATAGATTGAATTGCTTTTCATTTTATTAATTCAGTCATTCATTAAAAACTATTTGAATAAAAATGAATAAAACATTTTTTGATTTTGATTTTATTTTAATACAATTACTATTTTTTCCGAAATTACTTTTCAATTTGTGTCAAATAAATATTAAAATTCAATCTTTTCATAGAGTATAGATCAGGGATGCCGATTGAAAGTTTATTATTATATCTGTCCTATGTATTGTGCCATGGATATTTTAGCTGCAGGCAGAAAAACTAGACTTATTCCAGGTTTATCGATTGTTTAAAGTACCTTTCACCTACCTGACCAAGCTTGACCAGACCTACTTTTGTGAGTTTATTAAATATATTCGACTTTTATTTAAGGCATAAATTGTGAATCAGTTAAGAGTAAAAATACATTATCTGTAGTAATAAAGAGAGAATAAAATTGGTTTGATTTTTGTCAGTTCAGCCAAAAGTTTATTTAACTTTCAAACAAATTATAGCAGAAATGAAAATATATTATCTTTCATCAAAATAAAGTACTTCTTCTTCGGAAACGCCATAAATATCATTGTGTTTGTCAGCGAATAATAAGATAGTATTGTGTTATAAGACAACAGATTTTTTTTATATTCAGATATTTTTCTATTATTATAATAATAGTGAAGAGAATTCTGTTCAGTTGATCTCTAAACTCCAGGTCATATATAATAAGTGCTTTGATTACACAAATTTCTTCATCCAATGCTTTTTTGAGTTCAGGAAAACAAAGTTTTTCCTCTTATTTCCCAAATAAAAGAATAATAAAAAAGAATAAAAATAAAAATTTCCGATAAATAAAATCATTTCTTTAGATGTCATTCACAATGAGTTCAAGTATTTTGAACTATAGTTTAGAAGAGAAGAAAAAAATTATTTGAAGAAAAATTAAGATAAAATAAAGATTTTTTTGTCTCTAATAAATACAAAAATCTTTAATAAAAACTATTATTTGGAAAAATAAGTATTTTTTTATTTTCAGTTTTAATTCTTTGAACACAATATATAAAAATTTTTTATTTTATTTTTGTTTTTAACAGTAAATCAAAAATTATATTTCAATTCTTTTGACCCATAATTTAATCGCAAGAATATATAATTTAGAGAAAAAAAACGATAAAAATAATCTTTTTTCTCTCCAATAAATATCTTATCAATATTTCACTCTTATTCGAAAGCAAACAAAAAGATAAGCAAGGCAAATTAGCAAAAGGAAAAAGGATATATTCATAATTTTAATATTCATTATATTACACGAATTTTACGCAATTTTCATAAATTCTTCGAAAATGAATAAATAAATAATTAATTTTGTTGTTATTTATTAATTAACAAACTTTAAGCTTAAATTAAAGTAAAACTTAGAAAAACCAAAAGAATTAACAATAAAATCAATTACACAATCAAAATGTGAACTTTCAAACAAGAATGAACTGTACATTATTAGATAAGCTTGAACATGCTACATGCTCCTTGGTAATGGGAAGCAAGTAGAGGAAACTTGAAAATGAATACACCAGGTGACTGTTATACTTATAACCTCCCGGTTCTTTAGTGCATAGAGTACTCCCAAGAAATGAAACGTATGTTTTCTTACGTATTGCAAGCATTATATCAATATTTATTTGTTTCCATAATTTCTTATTAATCTTTGAATTTAATGAACTTATTTTGAACTTAAGGTACATTTAATTCTCTCCTTATCTTTGCTCTAAAGGTTTGATTAATTTGAAAATTGATTTAATTTCGAAATTGATGAAATGTCCTTTTAGTGGATAATGGACAGGCATGCAATTCTTGGGCCCACTTTACTTAACATGTTTATATGACCCGAAGCTTTTAAATCAAATTTAAATTAATATTTGATATATTTTTTTTCGGAAAATAATTTATGAGATTTTCAATCGATGTCTTAAAATATTATTTGTGCGCAAAATATAATTTATGTGAAATTTTACACTTTTTTGCTATGAATTCCGTATCGGGATATAAAATATGATTTTATTTAATACAAAATATAAATGTATTCCTAAAAAATGTTTTCCGCAAAACTCAAAACTCTTTCGATATTTTATATAATCTATTCTAAAGGGAAGTGATTTTTAACCACTTTAGTGCAAATCCATGTGATATTGGCTTTTATCTAAATTACTGCATATCTCTCGCAATCCTAACTATGAGTATATTTAATAATTTGTTATTTTATTTTATTCCACAAAAATATTTATCCAATCATACAATTGATTTCATTATAAGTATTTGGCTTTAATTAGAGCATTGATTAAAGAAATATAATTATCATTAAAATATATTTTTCGTATGAATCCAAAGTGTATTCAAAAATAAGACTTCTTTAATAATTTATTTATTTTTCTATTATATGAAAATAATTTCTTATTTTCTTCTTATTATTTATTTATTTAATTTTATAATTTTTCTTCATCTCTAGTATTATGTGTTATCTGTTTGAGTGTCAGAACTGTACAAAAGAGTACGAAAATTGTTGAGACGATAGAGAAGAGAAAGAAAATGATTTATTGTTTTAATATGTATTTTCATTTATTATTGTATTATATATTTGATGTTAAAGTACTTTTGCAGTTATTCTCCACATCTATACTCACTGTAAACATGTTTTGTAAAGAATATAAAAACCGAAAATAGATAAACGGTTTGTCTGTCATAGGAATAAAATGAATGTCATTTCAGTATTATTTGCTTCTATACTGTTATATACTGTTATACTGTTTTTATTCCACACAATCTTCCGAACTATTGGCAGAAAATACTGTATTTTCATTGTATTTTGAAAAAAACATTTTTATGTCATAAGAATAGATAATTGAATGTAAAAATATGATATCAGTTACCAGTGAACCCATAAGTTATCAGAACTAATAAAATATATTATAAGCAACAGAATTAATGCGATTAATAATTTGCAAAATTATACGATATTTTAACAGTAAATAACATAAGATATCAATTATAATCGACTCATAAATTAGTTTAAAGTTTATAGAACTTTAAATAATTAAGATAAGC